>CABHPQ010001456.1:15198-60841 GCA_902168405.1 Peromyscus aztecus | reverse complement strand
CGAACCAAATGGCATAATTTGAGCTTCTGCTTCTAGGTCTGCCACAGCCCCCTGAAGACATACCCCAAGGCACAGCTCGGAGAGATCAAGTCTCAAATTCCAATCCTTTCTGCAGGCTTGCGTCTCTTTCCTGTTTGACTATGGCTTGCTCTGCTTTGAAGATGCCTCCAGGACCCAGAGGGAGCCACTAGCCAGCCTTGTTTCTGTGGAGATCTTTGGCTGCACTTTCGCTGTCTCTCCCAGAGGTGAGAGGCCGCGGTTCCCGCAGCCTCAGGCTTGGCACCAGCTCCTCCCTGGTGAGTTCAGATCTCAAATCTGACTCCAGCCAGGGTTTCCTCTCTGTCCCAGAGTGACCTTGCAGGCCGCCCAGCAGACTGACTCTTAGCAGCCTTCACCATTGGTGATTTTCATTCCAGACAGGAGCCAATGGGTTTCTGAAAGAGACTGTGGGTGTCTCTTACCATCTCCACTCTGGCCTGGGTCTGGCAGAGATTTCCTCTGTGGACTGGGTGAGGAGTTCTGATGAAACCAGGCAGTCCTGGTGCTTTGCGATGTGTAGAGCAACCAAAGCTCTTATTACTGGTAGACAGCATGTGCCTGGCCTGGATAGGTCTGTCCACATCCCTCCTGCTCTGCTAAGCTACGGTGCCATGACTGACAGCGTAGAGAGCCTCAACAACCTTGGTCAGAGAAGCTGGTTTTTTTTTTTTTTTTTTTTTTCAGTGGACAGTGAGTAATGCAGATACTCAAAACTGGTCAAAGTGATGAGAATAAGTGACTGTAGAATACCCATCCCTAAACAGGACAGCTGTATTTAGATCCTCCTCATCACAGGCTCAGGGAACATCATAGAAGGGGCTGAGAGAATGTAAGAGCTAGGGGATGGAGGGACGCTGTGAAATGCTGTCTTCTAGACATGACGTGGCCGTTACGCTCAGGAACCTATAGCAGCTGTGGTCCCCTGCACAAAACTTGCACTAGGTCAAGTCAGTCAGCATCCCAGGATGGATGGAGAAGGGACTCCTGGAGCTCCGCCCCTACTAGGGTGCAGCTGATGGCTGGAGAGGGGCGTTGTCTTGTTTTGTTTTCTAGACAGGGTTTCCCTGTGTAGCTTTAGCTGTCCTGGAACTCACTCTGTAGACCAGGCTAGCCTCACAGAGATTCACCTGCCTCTGCCTCCTGAGTGCTAGGATTAAAGGTGCAAGCCACCACAGCCCAGCTTCCTAAAGCCCTTCTTATGTGTTGTCCTTACAACATTCCTCAGGGACAGGTGCCATTATTACCCTCGTTTTCACAGATGAGGACAAAGGCGCCAAGGTCCAGGGGAGCCCAGGGCCCTCTAGGTGGTGAGAGGTAGAGATAACAGCATTCTACAGAAGCCTGGAGAGTTCATCTTCAGACAAAGTGATGGAGAAGGAGCAGCCTGGAGGGGGAGGGAGAGCATTGGGTGTGCCACCCAGAGGTCAAAGGATGGAATGGAAACTGGGCCAGATGCTGCTTCTGGACTCACCACTGAGACCTCAAGAGCAAGGCCGCCGTTTGTCACCCAACCGGAGTCCTTGCTTGTCACTCTTTCCCATTTGATGCCTTTACCCTATGACCTAAATCCTCATTCTAAGTTTCCAGACCACGAACACACTGGTGGCGAGTTAAAATCTAGGCAATATTAAGAAATGGACACTTCACTTAGTGGCAGGTGAGCTTTCCTGGAGTGAGTCCTTGTAGGTCATTCTTTGCTTGACACTATGTTGCCTCAAAACCTGGTGAGACAAGGCAACAATCATCACTTCTCACATGGCTCTGCTTAGGTGACTGGGCTCAGCTAAGCTGGTCTTGCTCAGGGTCTGCCTTAAAGTTGCAGGAGGTTGCTGTGGTGGGGCTTGCCTAGGAGGGTTCCAATCTCCCAAGTATGAGAATGGATACTATTATCCCGTGGGACCTCAGCAAGAACACCTACATGTGACTTCTCCATGTGGTTCCGGCTTCATCACAACATGGTGGCTGGGGTTCCAGGGTAGCAGTCCTAGGGAAGAGACCAGATGGCCTCTAAGGATACAGTTTCACAAGCGTCATTTTCTACCCCTTCATTTTGCTAGATGTGACTCAGTTAAGTTTAAATTCAAGGGAGAACAATTAGGCGTGAGAATGTAAAAAAGTGGAAATACTTTAATACCACCATAGAGATTTTCCTAGTAACCATTCTGGTTTTAAAATAAGCAAACGGAACCTAAAGAAGTTGTGTGTGGCTCCATATTTTAGGAAGGAAGATCAGGTAGCTGGGCCAGGAGAGGCAGAGGAATAGGGAATGACGACCAGTCTAGATGAGAAGTTTGACCCTACCTTTGGGGTCCCGGAGAAAGGTCATGTAACTGGAGAGCATTGGGAAAGACAAGGTCTCAGGTCTCTTAAAGCCTTCACTGCTGTGGTTCTGTGGTTTTGAAGACTAGAAAGTTCTTCCTCTGGCATCTTCCAAGCCCTCCTGCCACCATCCCTCATGCTGACCCTCCTGTGTCCCAAGCTTTGGAGAGATAGCCCTCTGCTCATGAGGAGCTGGGGTAGGGGTGGTATGGGGAAAGAAAACAAGAGAGGCTGTGTAGGATGAGATTCACATGTAGGATCATGTTTGGAAGTGAGGTGTGTGTGTGTGTGTGTGTGTGTGTGTGTGTGTGTGTGTGTGAATGGAGGTCCAGAGCCTGCTAGGACTTAGCAAGGTCATGTCTAAGGTCTTGGCAAGCCAAAGGACATTGCATTGTGTGCAGTGCTGACCACTGTCTTGTGTTTGGAAAGATCTCTACCTTCATTTTGTATTTACGCTATCTACCTCTTCCTCCTGGAAATCTTGTGACAATATTTAGGTTTAACATTGCAACGGAGTGAAATATGCAAATGAAAATGGGTGGAGGATGTTACACAAGGGTCTAGGACTGGTGATCACTCTCTGCCCAGGAAGAGGGGCATCTTCTGCAGCAGTGAATTTGTTCTTTACCATCTCCTGTTCCTAGAAGGGGAATGAGGTAACGAAAGCTGTCTGGATCACTCTTTCCATCAACTACTTTACAAATTCTAGTTGTCTCCATTTTACAGATGAAAATACAGAGGTAAAGGGAAACAAACTCCGCAGACAAAGGCAGAAGTAGCACTCGCTGTTCCATGCAAGCAGTGTGGGTCACCCTGGGTCACCCCAGGTCACCCGAGTCACATCTTCAGTCTTTAGGCATGTGTTGGGTGATTCTGGGATTTGGGCATCACATGGAGAAGAACAAGGCCAGTAGACCCAGGGAGAAGTTGGGAGTGAGAAAGACTTTGACACGTCCTCAGGAATCAAGATAAACATGAAGATGTTTGGCAAATTTTGTTGTTTGTGTGTGTATGTGTCTGGGGACCTTTTACCCAAACCCAAGTCATTTCTGCATATTTGTCTGCTGAATAGGAGATACTCCAAAGATGACTCTTCATATTTGTTAAATTTGAAATGGAAGTTACTCAGCAGAGAGGAAAAACAAGTCTTGAATGCCCTCCAATGTCCTCTGAGTTTAATATGTGAGTGTGAAATTCCTCCTCACCAAAGCCTAATTTTCCACACATGTACACATAGGTGCCATACAGTTATATCTGTACATATGCGCCTGTGCCAGATTGCCTGAAGTCCTTTTATCTCATTTCTGCCCACACCTTGGACTTCCCAGGGACGTGGGCAGAGCTGATTTTCTTGGAAGGCAGCACTTCCTCTGTGGTCCTTGACACAGGCTGGCTGCATCAAGGGCCTGGAAGGAAATCTGTGGATGCTAATTCTTCACCTAAGCCAGCATCATCTCAGGTTGTCCCTAGGTATTGGGTCTAGGACAATGGACAGTCTTGGAAGAAGGGCCACCAGCTAAACCAGACATGCTCTGTTTGGAACATAAGCCACATACCTGAACAGTTGGTTATAAACTGGATTTTAGTGCACTGAATCGTATTTTGAATGCACTGAATGGATTTGCTGTTTAAGGATGCCTAGTCCTGATTCCTTTAGCAGGGTTGACAACTCACTCAATGATTTACAACTCTGATAAGTAGATGGAACACTTTTAAAATGTCAAATGTTATTTTAAATGTACTATGTAGGATCTGTTATTCCAAATCATCAAGCAAAGTTCTTTTGGAAGAACTATTCTGTGATGGGGATAAGCATTTAATGATTTACATATTAAGTAAGCTCAAATGTTTCTTAAGGTGGGATGGATAGTTCTTCAGTTCTGATTCAGAGAAAAAGATGGGTTTTGCTAATATTCACACATGAAGACACAAAGAACTCTACATCTGTGAGCTTTGCTCTCTCTGAGGGGCTTGGGAAGAACAGAGTTGTTTAAATGCATTTTCTTTTTTTAAAATTTGTTTATGTATATGAGTGCTCTATGTGTATGTACAACTTCATACTGGAAGAGTGTAACAGTCTTAAAAGTTCTTATTAATAAAATCAAACCCGGGGCCAGTTATTGGGGTGAAATGCTGGATGGTCAGAGAGACAGAACAAGCCACAGCTAACCTCACCTGGCCAACTTCTCAGTTGATCTTGTTTCCTCAGACTGGAAGCCTCTGTGTCCTCATATCCGAATGGCTCTCAGCTGAACTGCTGCTTGAAAGCCTGAATGCTTAACCAGTCAAACGCTTCTAGTTTCTGGTCCTCACGCCTTATATACCTTTCTGCTTTCTACCACCACTCCCTGGGATTGAAGGCTCGCTTTCTGGGATTAAAGGCCTGTGTCACCAAGCCTGGCCGTTTCCAATGTGGCCTTGAACTCACAGAGATCCAGAGGGATTTCTACCTCTGGAGTGCTAGGATTAAAGGTGTGAGTGCCACCATTTTCTAGCCTTTGTATCTAGTGGCTGTTCTGTCTCTGACCCCAGATAAGTTTATTAGGGTGCACAATATTTTGGGGAACATAATACCACCACAGAAGAGGGCATCAGATCCCACTATAGATGGTTGTGAGTCACCATGTGGTTGCTGGGAATTGAACTCAGGACCTCTAACAGAGCAGCTAGTGCTCTTAACCGCTCAGCCATCTCTCCAGCTGGAGCAAAGCTGTTTAAACTTCACATTTTGTAATGCCAAAAGACTCCAAGGGTTGCCTGGATGTACAAGCCTTCTGTAGAGCAGGCTTGACTCTTCTTTGTGAAGTGGCTGCCCTTGACTACAGTTGAGACAGGCTTTTGTAAACTCTTCTGAGTTCAGAGATACTTAGTAAGTACATCTGCCTACTTTTCACATTATGATAGGCTGGAAATGAGGGGTGATTTTTAGAAATTAATTTTACTTATTATAGTTATGTTTATGAAGGAATTTCTGTACATATTTATATGTATATCTCTCTCATTTAAATTTGTTTACCTCCCTACCTGCCTTCTACATGTCATCTATCTTAATTTGTTATCTATCTTCTCTTTTATCATCCACTTATCTATCATCTATTTTTTATCTATCTACCTTTCATTTATAATCTATAAACCATTTATCAATTTATTTTTTCTATCCATCATTTACTATAATTTTCTATCATCTATCAGTGAACATTTATCATCTATCTATCTATCTATCTATCTATCTATCTATCTATCTATCTATCTATCTATCTTCATTATCATCATCATCTATCTATCCATCTATCCACCCATCTATTATCTGTCACATGTATTTAGTTCTATAGTGAAGAACAGACTTTGCAGTGGGACTTGTGGTTTGGACTGCCAAAGAATGTGGTTTCCACCATCACGGTAGCCCAACCTTGCTCTGAGATCATGGAGCATATGAATGAGAAGGTGACTTTAGCTTTCTGCTCACTCAGAAGCTCAACAATAATTTCAGCACTGTGTCTCAAGGTTTTTTATTCTCTCTCCTACCTGATCCCTACTGTGAGGCTTGTTCCCAGGGAGGTGCTCTGACTTCCTAAGACAAGTGTCAGAGACAAGTGTGCTCTCGGGTGGATAATCCCTGGGTGCAGGAGCCTTAGGATTGTCCAAGAGTGAGCCATCTTGTGAGAGCCTTCTGTAGAACAGGCTTGACCCTTCTCTATGAAGTGCCTGGACTTGACTATGGTTGAGAGAGGCTTTTGTAAGCTCTTCTGAGTTCAGAGATGATTAGTAAGAAGTTGGACTTACCATACTCTTCTCCCCTGCCACCCCCGCCCCCAAGAGTTGCTCATTTCTGGGTGTGGCTGCCACACTCCTGACTGACCTTCCATTTTTCTTCCTGACTTCCTAGTATGTCTAAATCCTGGTGTGGACCGTCGAGATGTAGAGAGCCAATAATCTTCCAGAAGATCTTGCAGAGTGTATGGGAAGTCCTGAGCTGTGACTTCCTCTATGTTCAATTAGGAGTATTCATTGAACACGGGGAAGGGGAGAGGATTTTGAGTGTGAAGAGAGGGGAAAAATGGGATTCTTTACCACATATTCTCTTTGAGCCACAGGTCCACTGATGTCCCTTGGAAAGTGTTGGGCTCTGGGCAGAGAAATGCTGACCTTGACATTAGGGGAACTGGAACCAGTGTTAACTTAGTGGCCCAGGGCAGGAGAAAAATCACCTTCATTTTGAAGTAGGGAAAGCAGGATCCCTGATCTTAGGTGACTCGTCATCGTCTGACTTGGTAGACAAGACAGATAGGTAAAGATGTGAACTGGACTCAGAGTGGTGGGTGGGAAACAACAGCCAGACCAAGTGAGACTCTCCAGGCTGTGGGCGAAGCAACCGTGCTTTCCAGCTTTGGAGAAGGAAGATGGTAATCCCCCTCCACATGATTGTGAGGACCATGACATGGTGCATTTGAAAGAGACTCAACATTCTAAACTAGAAAGATACAAGATGATCCTCGACCATTTCCTGCTCCCACATGCCAGATGTACAGATCAATACTATCTCTGAGTAGTTCAAGTGGTTCTTGGAGGTACAGGCCATGCTGCCCCAACACCTCCCATTCTGGAATATACAGGATTGTCTGGAAAGTATCTTGATATCCTGATAGCCTGATGCCAGGAATAATGTTTTTATGTTTTTGTTAGAAAAGCTATTATAAGTGACATGAACCAAGAACACATTCTCCTTTTAAAAATCAAACGATGGGCTGGGAAGACGGCTCAGAGGATAAAGGGCTTGTCATAGAAGTGTAAGGATGGAAGTTTGGGTCTCCAGAACCCACATAAAAGCCAGGTGGGTGTGGCAACCTTCCTGAAATCTCAGTGCATGCAGGGAATTCCTGGAGCAAGCTGGCTAGTCAGACTCGCTACATTAGTGAGCTCTTGTTCAGTGAGAGAGTCTGCCACAGTAAATAAAGCGAAGAATGATCCAGGAAGACAGTTGATGTCAACCTCTTTTCTCTACACACATGTACACATATGTGTGTGCATTTCTTATACATGCAAACATTTATATATATATATATATGCCACGTACACATAGACATGAAACAATTGAATTATGAATAAGACAGTCTGCATATGGCAGTCATTCACAAGTCCTCTTGCTGAAATCTGCACTCCATCTCCCATCTTCAGCTCTGCAGGAAATCACTGTTATCAGTGTGGTGATTCACCTTTCAGATTTTCTATTGAATATATAAATGTGTGTGTCCATAAAAATATATAGCGTGCTTCACAGAGACTTTGCAGACTTCTTGTTCACCTAACAACATGTCGTGAGTGGTAAGCCATGGGACTATATATAGCTGTTCATTCTTCTTATTTTAAAGATTTATTTATTTTGTGTGTATGAATGGTTTGCCTGCATGTATGTATATGTACCTTGTATGTGTAGTGCCTACAGAAGCCAAAAGAGGGCACTGGATCCTCTGGGACTGGAGCTACAGTGGGTTGTGAGTTGTTATGTGAGTGGTGGAGATAAACCTGAGTCCCCTGCAAGAGCAGTAAGAGCTGTTACGTGCTTAGTCGTCTCTCCAGCCTCTGGAATTCATTCTTTTTCACTGTCATAAAGTATTTTATAGTTAGGAACAGTACAGTTTATAGCATCCCTCTGTTGATAGATACCTCCCCAAGTTTTTGTTACTTAGAAAACATGCTGCAAAGCACTTGTTGGTACACACACACACTGTATTTACACACAACTCTTTCTCTGGGATAAATAACAAGCCAGCTATGCGATGCCATTTTAGCTAAGTTATCTTCTAATTCATGAACAATGGCTCAGTGTGGAGCACGCATTTCACCACATCATTATCGAATCTCATATCATCACACTGGACAAGCTTGTGAGACCAATTCAGGGACTGCTTTGATGTTTGGCTTTCTGGCTCTTTGAGCTCAAATACTTTCTGATGCAGTATACTGTTCCCTTTGTCAATTGTTTTTTATTTATTTGGCCCATGTTTCTAGTGGCTTTTTACAACAGAAGTTGTTTTGTGTTCTAGTTTCAAATATTTACCTTTGTTCACTGCTTATCTGTAAGTTTATGATATCTTTTTCCTTTTATCCCTAGGATGTTTTGAATTTTTGTGGAAAATGTTATCATTTTTTTTTCTTCTTTTGATTTCGCTTTCCATACTTTTCCATGCAAGTCTTTCTTTCCTTTAGTTTATGGAAAGTTCACATACTTTCTTGAGATACTTCTTTCCCCTCCTTTGGTATTTTTCGAGACAGGGTTTGTCTGTGTAGCCCTGACTGCCCTGGAACTCCCTCTGTAGACCAGGCTGGCTTCAAACTCATAGAGATCTGTCTGCCTCTGCCTCCAGAGTGCAGGAATTATGGTGCTGTCTTTATATTTTGGGCTCTTTATTTTTGTGTGAGGCGTGGATATGCCGTGGGTTTTGCTTTCGAAAAGGCTGCTGAATCACTGGAAACGGCACTGATTTTCTACGTCCCATTTTCTCAGTTGTTTATTTGTCAACTGCTTATTTATTCGTGAATGGCTCCTGGCTGCCCAGCCTCTTCACTGTCTGTCTGTCTGTCTCTGAGCCACTTGCAGACTTAGAGGAGTTTACTGCACACCTTCCAGGAACAGCTCCCCCACAGCTGCGGTATTCAATCTTGTTTTCTTTACTCTGCAGGGATCCTCCTCACACCCCAGAGTGTCATGTTTATTACAAGGTTGAATGAGGAAGAAATGATTTAGAGCATTGGGCCTGTCAGTTGCCACCCATGTGTCTATTCATTATTTATTATTTATTTATTTATTTATTTATTTATTTGCATACTATAAGCTCTGTGATGGTGGTGATCTTGTCTGACTTGTTGATTTTTATTTATGTGTTCACAAAGGTATGTGTGAAGGCCAGAGGTCAATGTTGGATACCTTCCTTGATCACACTTCTCCTTTTTTTTTTTTTTTTTTGAGTCAGGGTCTCTCCCTGTGTCTGGAATTCACGGATTTGGTTCTGGATCCTCTTGTCTTTGCCTCCTCAGTGCTGGACTTTACAGCTGTGCCAGTGTCTTTTAGTAACATGGATTCTGGGAGGTCAAACTCAGGTGCTCATGCTCCTGCGGAGTACATTATTATTGTCTGAGCCATCTCCCCAGCCCTTCTCTGACATTTAAGATGTATGTATCCCATGTGAGGGGACATTTACAAAATAATCGATGAATAAATGAGCGAAAGGCAATACTCTGACCAGGGGCATTGGCATTTTGAATTTTATTTTATTTTCTCAGACCTGAATAAATTGTCGAAGAGGTTCATGTTGCTAGTCATAAAAACTCACAGAGAATTTTCCCAACTGCTAACATCTCCACATGTGCTTTGAGCTCCATACATGTGCCACGTGACTAAATACTGAATCCTTGAAATCCTTGAGACAATTCATCCAGAGGGGTTTGTCTGCTCGTAGGAATCCTTGAAGAAAGTTCCTTTTAGGGCAAAACATTTCAGATTAGCCAGATATAATCACTGAGCATTTGGGTCAACAATGGTATTTGTCAGGCCTCTCTGTTGAGTGTTTTAAACACAATAACATTGAGCTTACAGAAAGGACACTAAACAGTCACAGTAACTGTACATAGTTGACACCACAGTCATTACTGTGTAGAAATACTGTTTTCAGTGCATTAGCAATCAAGCCAGAACACTCTGATGCAGAAGTGACCATTGAATAGAGACTCAGGCAAGCAAAGAGGAAAAAGCTCAACACAGGCTCTTAGGCGAAAGAAAATAGAACTATGTGACTCACTATATCACACTACAGCTTCCGTGATGAGATGTTTCCCCCCATTTCTTTTCTTTTCTTTTTTCTTTTTTCTCTTAAATTTTATTGTGTGTGTGTGTGTGTGGGGGTGCTGCAAGGGCAGAGGGCAGATACACAGGGATGGGAAATGAATGGGATCGAGATGCATGAAGTGAAAGACACAACGAATAAATTAAAAGAAAATTAGAAAATAATAAAAAAGTATAAAACTCAAAAACATAGAAGAAATAAATGAGAAGCCTCATTGTGACTGAGCTGGAAAGGGAGGCAGAGGCTCGAGAAAAGGATAGAATAGAATGAGAGACAAAGAGAAGGATGGCAGTGGCAGTGATGCCAGGTGGACTCTGGAGTCACGGAACCCTAGACCTACATGCTGGTTTTGCTTATCTGTGCTGTAAACCTGGAGTTTAACCATTTTCTCCTCAGCTATGTTATCAGTAAAAGCACACTCCATTGACTGAATATCAGTGCAATGTTCCCTGGGACATTAGATGCATTTGCTACAAGGATAGACTGTTTAGATCTGTTATGATCCTTATGGGTTGTTTAGTTAGCTACTGTTCACCTTGATTTTTAAGAAAAAGGGGAAAATTATCACTGATTTTAGAGATTCACAATCTGAAACCAAGCAACAATACCAAAAGGGAATTATATATAATATAATAATATATATAAAATTTTATATATATAAAATATATATAAAAGACCTAGTAAGTCTAGTTTAGTTCAGTTAAAAACTACTTCTTGCTGGTGGGGGGTGGTGAGGTGTGTGGAGACAGAGGCAGGCATATCTCCAAGTTTGAGGCCAGCCTGGTCTACAGAGTAAGTTACAGGACAGCCAGGGCTACTCAGAGAAATCCCATCTCAAAAACAAACAAACAAACAAACAAACAAAAAACTAAATAAAAAAGAAAACAAAACAAGACCTCTCTGAATACATAGTTTGTAGAAGAAGCTAATGATTAACAGATAACTTTATAATAACATAGAGGTAAATTTGGTGTGTAGATTGGTGAAGAGGAGACGTGAGATGTAGGAGACATTTCTGTAGGACTGGGAAGGATTATGAAGTGTAGAAATGTATGGCTAGAAACCCTTAATAAGAGGTTTCTAGATGGCTGTACACAGGAACACAGATTCCATGGAAGGACATCCTTAGATCATGGTCATGAGCAACACTTACTTATATGTTTTTCCTTCTGGGAATGTTTTCTGGGAGACTCTATGGAAGGTGTTTATTACACCCAGGTCCGTGAAATGAAAACATGTCCACCATCTTTGTGATCTCTCAGGCCCTACCACATTCCACAGAGTTACATTTATCTCTTCCATTTGACTTGCTTTGACTCCATTTTCTTTAAAGAAAACCATCTGAATATCCAACTTTATTATTATTTTTTTTTTTTTAGGACTGTTGAGATGGATCAGTGGGTATAGGTGATTGCCACCAAACCCGATGCTCTGAGTTTGATCCTTGGAACCCATATGGAATGGACTCCCACAAATTGTCCTCATACTGCCACATGCACTCATGTGAACATGCACACATAATTAATTAATCAATAAGTTAATGTAGACATTTTTAAAGAGATGTTTTTAAGGGGTTGATGAGATGACTCAGGGAGTGAAGGTCCTTGCTGCCAAGTCTGATGACTTGAGTTCAAATCCCAAAACACGTGTGATAGAAGGAGGGGACTGACTTCTATAGGTAGTCCTCTCATGATGCATGCACATGTGCATACACACACAACACACACACACACACACACACACACACTAAACAAACTAAAGTAAATAAAAAGTTTTTCAAGTGTATCAACATACTACCATTTAGAAATCATCACAGAAAGTTTCTTTTACTTAAAAAGTGCCCCCTGCTCATCTGCATCAGCCCCTTTCTTACTCCCTCTCTCTTACTGCCCATTCAAACCTTGCCTGTCTTTCAGAAACCTACTGATGTCTTCTGGAAGTCTTCCCTACTCAGTCCAACTTACAGGGATTTCTCTCTTTGACATTCATCAGTGTTATCTGGAGGATAGAACAGTTTTATATTTATGGAATCTTTGTGAAGACAGTACGTCGCATCCCTGTGTACCTGACATGAGTTAACATCTTACATCACTACTGTCTGTCTGTCAAATGAGAAAACCACCATTGATGCATTGCTACAACTTACTCCATTTCCCCTGGTATCCTTTTTCAAGTCCAGGACCCATACAGTGTATCACTCATTACATTTTCTTTAGTGTTCATATTGCCTTCCCTCCCATTAGCCGTGACAGTTTCTTGGGTTCTCTTGTTTTGGTTGACTGACAACACTGAGCATCAGTTGGGAATCTTGCAGAAAGTCCCTCACTTAGAATTTGCCTGTTGTTTTCCTCATGAATAGACAAAGGCCGTGGTTTGTGGGTCGGGACCACAGACCTCAAGTGCCTTTCCATCATGTCCTATCAAGGACAGGCACGGTCACAGTGACATTTCAGTGCTGATGTTACGTAACCACAGTACCTGACACTAAGTAGTTTGGCAGATTTCCCCACTGAAAAGATGCTGTCCTTCCCTTCTCCAGGCTCATGCTGAATCCTTTGGAAGCAAGTTACTGTGTGCAACTTATGCGTAAGGAGTTGAAAGTGGGGAGGGGTGAGACTCT
The DNA here is from genome assembly GCA_902168405.1 of Peromyscus aztecus. Taxonomy (NCBI): domain Eukaryota; kingdom Metazoa; phylum Chordata; class Mammalia; order Rodentia; family Cricetidae; genus Peromyscus; species Peromyscus aztecus. The sequence continues at coordinate 48,022 of CABHPQ010001456.1, read as the reverse complement.
ACTTCCTTAAAAGTAGATCAGCTACATAAATTATTTAGAATCCCTTTTCATGGGAAATGGGCTGTTCTCTCTCATTTGTTTATTCAGTCATTTATTTACATCAGCACGGACTTGTGGATATTTATTTTATATGCTGAGTTATAATCTAATACTCCTTTATTTATTTTGCTGATCAAATTGTTTCAGCTTTGATTACTGGGAGATCTTTCAGCTGACTCCTATGTTCTTTTGACGTACTTCATTGTGTGTGTGTGTGTGTGTGTGTGTGTGTGTGTGTGTGTGTGTGTGCATTCAACATATATTCCAGGCTTATCTTATGGATTTCCTGACCCAGTCTTAGAATTAATCATTTTTTTCCTAAGGAACTGTGATTCCTTTTATTGGGAGATGAGATTAGAAACCAAGATCTTGACACTTGGTTTGCATGGCCAATGGATGGATACTGCCAGAATGCTTTGCCCTTGGGCCCTTTTAGCTGATGGAGTGAGGGGTCAATGGATATGTATTATATTCACTTGTATACATATAAATGTCTATAAAAATTTCCACATGTAACTACCCATGCCTCTATTGAATTAAATCTGGATACATACTGATATGTCCATGTCTAATTCACTGTCACATGATTATTTGGAGGAAACTTAAAAAAAATAAGCTACAAAGTTCTGCATGTCACTTCGAAGCTAATGGATCAAGACAAATGTTGAACTTATGGAGCTTTAAAAACAGGTTAAAGTTACTGAATTTCTTTTTGCTTTAATGTTGGAACTAATGTTGATAATATGAAAACATTAGATGACATAATAAATATAAATTTTATTTTGTTGTTACCATTCAGTATTTGCCTCAGTTATATGTTGCTACCTGTGTATAGTTTTGCTGATTTTAATTCCAGGAGTGAAGTTATAATCTAATAGAATTGGAAAACTCTTGCATTAGGTAATCCCTGGGTATACTGAAGTTTTAAATATGGAAATAAACATGGCAAGAATCCCAAATCATTTCTGAAGATCGTGTCCACGTGTGGTGGTGAAATCTGCATTACTCATTTCTTTTCCCTCTCTTTCTGTTTCCTTGCATTATTGGCGGGCTGCAGACTCCAGATCCAACTCCATCTTCTGAAATGATCCCGACTCCCAGAATGCCCCTGGTGCTGCTCCTGCTCTTGCCCATCCTGGGTTCCGCAAAAGCTCAGGTTAATCCAGGTAACATAGCCACTACTCAGTTGGATGCTGAAGACCAGGTTCCTGCCCATGCCTGTTAGTGCTTATCTTAGAAAGAATTTTGCCAAGGGAACCCACAGTATCAGTTGTTTTCACTAGCGTGGTGAAACGTGGCCAAGTTAGAAACAAAGTCGTATCTGTTCCCTATCCATATAGAATGTGTTAGCTATTATACGAGGTTTTATGTTGAACAGAGCAATTTAAATGTCATTTTTTTTTAATGAGAGAAGGAATGGCTATTTGCTGCTCTGCCTTTTGGGGAAAATGGGAGAGAAATTTTAGATGCAGCAGGGAGCGTCTTTTGGTTGGATTATCCACTGGATGCTAGGCCTGGGTTTTACTTGACCGTCCTGCTATACTCTTGGAACACTGACTCTGTGGGATGCCAGGTTCCCAGGACCCCAGGTAGTATCTCTTTCTCACAGGATGTGACTATGCTCAAAACAAAGATGTGAAATGAATCTTTTGAGTCAATTTTTTTTGTGTGTTGTTCTAGTTCATATATATTTTAGCTTTAACCTAAAGCATATGATTGTGTCATTTGTCTGTTACACAATAATGTTGCTTAACAATCTTCAATAGCTCAGTGACTTAAAATGAGTGTCTATTTTGCTTACAAGCGTATAGTTTGATAGTTTCTGCTGTGCTTGGTTGGACTGTACTTTGATATGTCTTAGTGCATTTACCTATCTGGGAGTCAGCTGGCTATTACCTCACGTAGGATTACCTTGGCCCTGATGAAGGGCAGTTTGGCTGTTGCTCTGTGGATTCCTCTAGCAGACTAGCCTGGTTATGTTTTCATGGAAATTGCACAAGAGCATGAGCTGGAATTTGCAAACAATCTTTCAATCCACTACTCAAATTATGTTTGTTAAGACCATACTGGCAGGGATAAGGGCTGTAGCTTGGCAGGTGCTTGTTCACTAAGACCCTGTTTCAACTCCCAGCACTGAGGTGGGGACCTCAGTGGTCAAAGCAAGTCATATAGCTATGCACAGAGTCCATAGGAACAAAAAATGTACATGGTAAAGAGAAATGTAAAGATTTTAAGTCATATTTTTATTCTTTGACTAATATAAACATATAAAAGTACAGATAACTTATGTGTTCAATTGGATAGGTGTTTGCAAATCCATTCAGACATGTCTAACCTGAAGCAGAGGGTAGCTATGAATGTGGGCTAATACAAAAGTGTACACTTATATAAAATATGACATTTCCCCCATGTGATCTTTTTGATTGTGCTGCTTTTGAATGTGAACTTTGTAGATGATGACATTGTGCAGCAATGTCAAAGGTTGGGTGACCCTGGCAGTGAGCGACACTTTCACATTTAAGAAACAGAGGCATCATGGAGTTCTTCCTCCTGCCCCACCCTCATGACATCCATTATGTTGCTTTCTAGCAAGAAAGACTCATTTTGCCTGTTTGTACTTTACGTAAATGGAGGCATATGATACATGGATACTGTGCCTAGTTTCTTAAACTGAACTTTTTCTGTATGACATTTATTCCATGACTACATGCAGTGGGTGACGGCCCTTCCTTGTTGTTGTATAATATTACTTTCTTTGCACACTTCATTTACATAGTCTACTATGGATGGGAACTTAGATAGTTTAAAGTTTGGGCCTGTTTGTGAAAAAACCTTCCATATTCTTGCACAGAGTTTGTGGTAAGGATATATACTCAATTTTCTTGAGTTTATATCCAGAAGTGGAATTCCTGGGTCACTCATAACATGTTATTTAATGTTCTTCATAATGCCGTAGAGTTTTCCAAACTCTTAGCCTCCCACAATAGTATGTAGAGTTCAATTTTTGAGTTAGCTATAATTAAGTTCTCAAGGGTACATTCATTTTGTCTTTATACTAGCATAATGGTACATTTGTGAGAGTGCCTCCCCGACCAAGTCCATGGTCATGCACTATTCTCTATACCCTTAATAGGAAACACAGTCGAAACTCCTTTAAAAAAGTTAAAGAATTGTTGGCTGAGTGAATTCAATGCTTTTTTCCATTATTATATCTGAAGTGCTCAGTGGGGGCACCTCAGTTCTTAACTTGGACACCTTTTTATTTTTATGCTTTGTATCCCTCTTACCCTACAAAGTTTGGTTGCCTCCTACGATGGTCTTTCTGCTCTGGGCTCCAAAGAAGAGGGCAAAGAGTGCACACAATGTCTACTGCTGGGTGTCATTCATCATGGAGGTTGGCATACTTGGGGGCATTTAAGCAATTCAACCAGGGAGACCAGCTTCCTGTGTTAGAATACAAGTTGTAGTCCTTGAGGAGGAAACAGGCTGCCTGAAGGCAATTTTACTCCCTGTTCTGTTGTTAGGTATTTCTGTTGGCTCTTTCCATCAGCACAAAGAAGTAGATGTCTTCATTTTAAAAGGTTTTCCTAGAAACATGGTACCCTTTTCTCTGCCATCCCCTTCCATTTTACCAAGTGAAACTGGAGATGAGGGGGTAAAAAGCAGACAAGAAGTTTTTATTTCTCCTCAGTGTTAAATGGTTTTCATGGAACTTGGCGCTCACGGAGTTGCACGGTTTAGCCACTGCTTGATGCAGAGTAGATACTTAATAAATACTCACTGATTTAGAGGAGACTTTCAGGGGTCTCGACTGGTCCTTCCCAAAAGACTGAAGCTACTGAAAGTACTGATTGTAAATGAAGGTGCTCAGTGACAATAAATTCTGGGCCTTAGATTTTCCATGCAGGTTAGCCACTTCGTATAGCAGAGAGACTTGGGCTATAAGCCAACATTATTATCATAAGCAAATATTATTATATGGCCAACTCTGAACAGAAATAGGTTTAAGGCCATGTCAGAAGATATCAGAAATCCTATCCTAATCAGTCACAACCAAAATTCATTTAATGACTGTTAAAAAACTGAGACTGAAGTCAGCAATTCAAATAGCAATGTAAAAAGTCAGACGTTCTAACATAATACTAGCTCAAGATATACTAATTTGATACTTATACACTGAGGAGCGATGGGGAAAATGGTAAGGCTCCTCCCACAATTAAATCATTATGTTTCTATAAGAGCAGAAAATTTTGGAATACAGTAAAAACACTGCGGTTCATAACGTACGATAGTCTGAAATCTGAGCCCTGTGGCTTTAGGCAGAGTTCATTGGCACTGACAGCGTGCTCAGTGCTAGGTGCATGGGTTGTGGCCAAGGCACAAGGTTCCAGTGATGACGCACGGTGCCACATGGGTGAGCACTTCCAGAAGCAAACAGCTGTTATTCATTTGATTTTGAATTGATCTTCATCATTGCACTTTCAAAAACCTTTTGTTGTTGCCAATACTTTTACAATTCCTACATTCAGTTACGTGCCTCCGCACCCCCCCCCCCCCCCCCAACTCACTGCGAGATTGTGACTCACAGTTTAAAGCACTGGGCTCTCAAGTAGTTGAGCTTTGGCAAAGGAGTTGGTAAATTGGGTGATGTCACTGACCTTTCCAGAGATGGCAGTGTTCAAAGTGGCCAGAGGGGCTGCAGGGTAGGGCTCTAGAAGCCTCCATGAGAATTACTGAGGTGCAGTATGGGCAGTGTGCTAACAATCTTTTAGTTCCGGAGGTGCACTAGGAACCCAACCCTAACAATTGCCAATCTGATGGAGGAAGTACTGGAAGGCCCAAGGGCAGCATCTTATAGCAGAATCATAATTCAGAAGTTGGCTAATAGCAATCCACACCCAGTAAACTACTATACTAATAATTTCACAAAAAATCATTTTTACAAGTCAGCAAGTCAGTTCGGGTGGGATTGGAAAATTCTGTTGAATGATTCGAAGTTCGTTTATAAAAATACTTAGCTTTATTATTTATTCATTAATTCATTATTATTATTTTTTTGGTTTTTCGAGACAGGGTTTCTCTGCGTAGCTTTGCGCCTTTCCTGGATCTCACTTGGTAGCCCAGGCTGGCCTCGAACTCACAGAGATCCGCCTGGCTCTGCCTCCTGAGTGCTGGGATTAAAGGCGTGCACCACCACGCCCGGCTAATTCATTATTTATTTATTTAATTTGCTTATAATAAGTTAATTAAGTTTGAGGCTCAACTTGAAGCCAAGGAATAGCATAAGGCTAAAAAGAGGATGCAGAGCTTAGACCTGGAACTTTAATCTCTTCATCATGCTAAATGAGGAAGTTCTGAGGTAGAAGAAGCCCTAGTGGGCCAGTTCACCCTGGCCAAGAAACTGAGGCAGTGGGGATGCTCTGGGTCCCTTCAGTACCAAGTTGTCAACTTACTCCCAGTTCCTTGATTTTCATCAAGGCTGTTTCCTATTATCTCTTCTAATATGTTCCAAGATGAAAAATTATTTCCATTTCTCTGTGTTCCCTCTGTTTGTGTTTCAAGAGAAATGCTGAGAGTTTAACTAATGATCTCTCTCCGTCTCTCTATCTTTTTCTGTGTCTCTGTCTCTCTCTCTCTTTCTCTCTCTCTCTCACATACACACCCTCTCTCTCCGATGGTTAGAATAGAGCTCTGGGAGGGAGGAATATAAAAAGCAAGAAGGAGATGTCCCTGGATGAATCTCTCTCATATGAGCAATGCTAGATGGCCTCTTTCCTTCTTGCATGTTTGTTTGTTAAGACTAGTCCTGGGTGGCCTCTTGCATCCTTCCTTCCAGTGAAAGAATCTTCCTCTGGGGACAGCAGAAACTCAGCTGCCCCTTGAGCTCTCTTGATGACACTAAGCAGGGAAAAAGACACAAAACTGTGGAGCTCAACCAAACCACCAACGGATGTTCAAAGACCATGCTGTATGCTCCGAGCACCATTTGAAGTAGTGTTAAGAGTGTAATCTTCAGATTGAGATAATAGGTGTGCAGTACTATTACCCCAGTTTTTCAGATAAGGGGATGGAGGCCCACAAATGTTAGGTGGTAACTGAAGGCGATAGACTAAGCAGAGTAGCCTGGATGGAATCCCATCTAGTGCTAGCAAGATGGTAGACCTTGACCTCCAAGTTCCACGGCTTTCTGCAGATAGCAAGACCACAGAGTATCAATGCAGAGGAGTCCTGAGTCATGGGCCAGCTGGGTGTGCATGGATGCTAGAGCCTGAGAAGCCACTGAAATTGAATCTCAAGCTTGATTTGTGGAGGCAAAAGTGCATTTTGTGGAAAAGAAGTTCTGTTGCTGGATAGTTAAAGGACTCTGTGGCCAGTTTTTGGAATGCTCAAGAAAGATTGGATTAATTGAGTCTTACAAGTGAGGAAACTAAGAGTTGTGGTTGCACCATTTCTGTGGCTGTGATTAAATGCCCTGAACAAAAGGAACACAGGAGAGGAAGTTGGGTTTATAGTTGGAAGTTATAGTCCATCACTGAAGGAAAATAAAGGCAAGAACTCAGGCAGCTAGTCTCATAACACCCATAGTCAAGAAAGAAAGAAATGCATCTTGATGCTTGTTTTTGCTCAGCTAGCTTCTTTCATTATTATAGAGTTCAGGACCCACTGCCTAGGGAATGGTTCCACCCACACTGGGCTGGCTCAACTCACAAATAGCCTGTAGGCCAACCTGATCTAGGCAATTCCTCAATGAGGCTGTCTTCCAGGCGATTCTAGACTATGGCAAGTTGACATTCAAAATTCATTAGTACACAGGTTCACAGAGACAAAACGATGGGCGGAATCACACCTTTGAAAGTGAATTGCCACATCTCACTTGGGATCTAGGCCGGGAGTTCTCAACCTGTGGTTTACGACTCCTTTGGGGGTCGAATGACCCTTTCACAGGGGTCACTTAAGACCCATCTGCATATTAGATATTTACATTATGATTCATAACAGCGGTAAAATTACAGTTTATGAAGTAAGAACAAAAATAATTTTATGGTTGGGGGTCACCACAACAGGAGGAACTGTGTAAAGGGGCTGAAGCATTAGGAAGGTTGAGAACCACTGTGCTAGGCTGTGACCTAACTGTATGAGTGAGCTTGGTAGGTTTTCAGCTTTTGTTTGAACATTCTCAGTCTTCCTGTCTATCATTGGTCACTACCCAAGGGCTATTATGAAGAACAAGATAATGCACGTAAGGGACCTGGCATAACACCCAACACACGAGATGTGCTTAAGAGATGCCTGGTCTTCCTTTCCTTAATTTTACTTATTATATCATGATGCTCACAGACTTCATTGATAATTTTATTATTCTACACTGTCTTCTATATTTGAAATTATGTAGAATATACTTTTTTTTTGGTAGTTCTTGGGTCTTACATCTTAGGATGAAGGAGCTCCAAGTGTATTTGTTGTGAAAACACAGCTTTTGGGGGAGCCAAAGTTTCTGGTGGATTTTTCTCTATACTCTGAAGTTTTGCTTGTATTTTGTTATTTTACACTCTATGTCTCGGGTCTCAAGCTCTCAAGAGACAGATGGTTGTTGGAGTACAAGAGAGGATAGAGCATCTCTTCCCGTGGTCAGCAGAGTCAGAGCCCTTGGAGACTTAGGCTAAGCCTCAGAGCCAGGATCATAATCACAGGATTGCAATCAGAGTACCACACAAAGCTCTTCTCTTGGGCCTCTTGGGTTTTGCCAGCAGCTGTGAAGTCAAGTTTGCTTAGGGCTCCTGTGTTGAGAGGCCAGGAGACTGAAGGAGGACCCTTAATTCTGGGAGGAACATTCAGGGTGTCAGTGTCTCCTGTTACTCAAGTGTCTAGGGTCGAGCACCACTCCTACTTTACCACAGTCTTGCTTAGCAATGCCTTTTCTAAGAGATGACAGAAATTCCAATGCCTTGAAGCTGGTGTCATTAAGATATACAATATGTGTAGGGGTGTGAATGCGTGTGAGGTGTGAGTGTGTGAGTGTGTGTGTGTGTGTGTGAGAGAGAGAGAGAGAGAGAGAGAGACCTGGAGATTAAATTTAAGGCTTTATGCATGCTAGCAAATGCTCAACCACTGACTTACATCGTCAGTCTTTTTTACTTTCATTAATTTTTTGATGAAGGGCCTTATTAAATTGCTTTCACTGGCCCCAAGCTCACTATATAGCCCAAGTTATCTTTGAACTTGGGATCTACCTGCCTCAACTGGGATTATATGTACATACCACCACGCCCAGCTAACTGATTTGTATATTTATAATCATGGTCACATGTTGCCCAAATAAGTCAAATCTCCAGTGTCTTGCTGGTTGAAATGCTAAGGTGTGTCAGTGAGCTAAAGCTAAAGAAATTTGCCAGGCCATGTGACAAGAGGGAGGCGATGCAGTTGAGCCTAAGAAAAGACATGGAGGCACACATGAGCAACAAAACAGGAAGACAGGAATGATTGTCAGTGAGAGGTCACATGGACAAAGGTGTGCCAGTTGGCACAATAAGCAGGTTACACATAACTTCAAAATCTTTGGTATATGCCAAATATTTCATGACCACAGTTCTTGTCTTCACCCAGGACTAAGGTCCATGCTGTATCCCTCTCCCCAGGAGGCAGGTTTCCTGTGCTACTACATTTCAATGTCTCTGAGACCAGGACATTGTAAAGTTTAGATCAGTAAGAGCCTTCCTCAAGCCTTGTTCCCCCCCCCCCCAGATTGTTCTTCTACTTGGAGGTCTTGCTGACCTTTGAGATCATGCTTCGGACAGTGTGGCAATGGTTTGCTATCAGCAGTGTGTGGTGACAGAGTGGTGAGTAGACAGTGACCCTGGAGACCAAGGGTCAAGTGCTACTTGTAATTCTGTCATTGTTCCATGTTATGACCTTAAACTCTAAAGTAAGTCTTTGTACCTCAGCTGGTGATTCTAGTCACCAGCTATTTGTTGGTGGTAATGAAATACCCAGGACAGGACAAATGTTATGAAGAAAACAGGTTTGTTTACTAACAGTTTGGGAGGTTCAAGAGCATGATGGATACAAGGGCAGAAGTGTGTGAAGAAGAGAGCTTGATGGGGCCAGTTTGGGGCTTTGATACCAACCTACAATGGGGTCCTGTGAGAATTACCTTACCTTCTGAGGGTGGAGCCCTCAATGACCTAAGGGCTTCCCAGAATCCTCACCTCTTAAAGGTTCCATCCATTCCCAGATTTCCACACTGGGGACCAAGTTCCTTCCATTCACATTGCATGGACCTCTGGGGAGCAAACAAACCCCTAACAGCATGGGCTTTGCCCAGTTGTAAGGTGGGGGATGTAACTTTACTATCTGTATTTCACAAGGTTACTCCCCGGGGAGTAGTGAATTAGTAAGTGAAGTTATTGGAAAGTTATATACAAATGCTGAATTGCCATTTGTGACTGTGGGAAGAGAAGGGAACTGTAATAATCCAAACACCATACACACAAAGTTTGTACCTCGTAGATAACAGGGTAGGAAAAGGAGTTACAAGAGACCATTACTTTTCCTGTAGTCTTCAAGAAAGACTTGAGTTGTTAGTGGGGAATGAGGCTTCTGCCAGCCCTTGGGCTGTGGTCATTCTGACCCCAAAGGGATAAAGCATATACAGTGTATTTGTTCTAGGGTACAGTCATTGTTGATTTAGCTCTTGCCTTTAGCAAGTCTCTGTAGAGCATGAATGTAGCAAAATAAGTCACTCAGAGTTTTTGGTGGTTTGGACACATGCACAGTTGAAGTGAAACAAAAGTTACAGTAGTTAAATCTTTGAGGTTTGTGTGTGTATTTTTTATGGGCTTATGTGGGTGGTGATAAACTGTTAAATGGCATGCAACTTTTTCTTCCGACTGGGAGATGTTTCTGGCTTCGGCCTTTATCTGTTTTTCTGTGGTGATGATCTCCCACACACTCATGACCATGAAGGGTGCCTGTTGCCGCTGTGCTTGGCTTATGAAGGCAATCAGTAAATACTTGAGTAATGAGGATAGGGAGGGTAGCAATGAAAGTCAAGGGACTTTGCAGCTTCTCTGTGTTTTACTGCAGGAAAAAAATGTAAATTGTGTCATGTGAAGCTTGGCTTTGAAAAGATATTGGAGAAGCTGAAGGGGAGGCCATGGGAATGGGATGCTAAGTGTAGAGAGTAAATCAGATGGGGGAGGGTGAACTAAGGCTCCCCCAGCTGTAGCCAATGCCCAGTCTCCTCAGGTCTGAATGGGGATACCCCCTTCCCACTTGCAGAGGTAGAGCAACCTTGACCCTACAGAAGCAAGGAGAGCTCTGTTTATTCTTAAATGCCTGAGTTCCCTCTCTTCTGGTCTATGGGAAGAATATCTGGAGAGTTATAAATGAAGGAGGTTGTGGTTGTGTTTGGTGTATGCCTCTTACTCTGAACATTTGTAAGGATGAATTCAGGCTCCCTCTTTCAAGTGTTACAACCACAGCAAAGATACAAGTCCACCCTCTGGGTCATCACTAATGACCTTGGTATGGCATAAGCCGTGTCTGTGAAGATGGGGCAAATGTAATTTAGGAAAGCTAGGGTTTTCATGCGTTCTCTTTCAGCATGTTTGATCAACACTTAAGATTGGTAATAGATTTTCCTGTTAGGAACTTTCTCAATAGTGATAGATAGTTCCTCTCCCATCCCCCAACTAAGCGAATGACGGCAGCACGTTCTGTCTGGCTACTGATGTGCTTCTCGCCTTTGTCTTTCTGGGTTTTTGTTTTGTTGGTTTTGAGAAAGGGTCAGACTATTTAGCCGGGGCTATCTTGGAATTTGCTGTATAACCCAGGCTGGCCTCGAATAAAAATCATCCAGCCTTAGCCTCCCAAGGGCTTAGACTGCAGGTATAAGCCTGTCTGTCTGCCTGTCTGTCTGTCTTTCACTCTCCCTCCTCCTTTTACTCCCTCCTGTCTTCGTGTCTTTTCTTGTCGATTTTGCTTTGATACAGGGTCTCACATAGCCTGGGTCAGGTTTGAACTTTCAATGTAGCTAAGATTGGCCTTGAACTCCAGCTCCGCCTTCTCCTACTTCCACCATGCACTGGGATTATAGGTGTGCACCACCATGCCTGGCTCTGATGTGTTTCTTGATTAAATAAAACAAATGTCCAATTTCTGTCCTGAGAAAACAGCTTTTCTGTAGTTAGTATTGTTTGCACACAGAAAACACACTTCATTAGACCTTACATCTTAAGAGCAGGTTACAGTACCCGAAAGATTGGACAGGAATTCTTCCCTCAGCATGCCAAGAGTAAAGGATTTACATATATTTGGGGATACTTCTGCACCTTATTCATTATAAGTAGCTACTGAAAACTCCATAGTGTAGCAGGTAGAACTGGCATGGCCTGCTTCTAGAAGCTAGGCTGGCTAGCTCTTGGAGCATGCTGTTGGATTTTCTGGTGTCTGTAAGAGGCCATGAACCCAAATCCAGATTGGCCATCAGTAGAGCAATTGGATCTGTCTGTATTTGGCAGAGCAACACATCTTCTCTTCACATAGTTGGTAGGCTGAATTCTTGGTCATTGAGAGTATCTCCAGAACCCCTGAGTTCTCTCCCTGGTAAGTCTTGAATTCTTTGGCTTTCTCATTCCTGCTCTACTAGGCCCAGCACCAGGCACATGGCTGAGTGGAAGTGCCCTGTGTACAGTTCACTCCAGATTCTCATCAGCACTGCTTTTGTTTCTCAGAGCAACCCTCTGCAGGTGCCATGGTCAGCATTAACATCTCATCCCTGTCCCAGTGTGCTGGAGGCTGAAAGTGACTAGAGGATTCTTTCTCCTCTCTGAGATTGCTCCCTTCTCTAAGGTCTTGGTTCTTCTGCTCTCCCTGCCTCATCAATCAGGTACTGTTGAGTAGAGCATTTATGAAGTTTATCCAGCTTTTCCAGGTACTCTTGGCGGGGGAACATTGATGATTACCCTACCCTACCTGGGACAGGAATCAGAAGTTAACTTTTCCTCTGTCATCACTATGATTTTTCTTAAGTGGTTGTGTTTCACTTGAAATGTATTTTATTGTTATTACTATTTTGTTATCATCATCATCATCATCATCATTGTGTACATGATGCATATGCTATGGCACACATACAGAGGTCAGATTTTCTTCATCCACTTTCAGGGGGCTTTCTGGGGAATCGAACTCAGGTAACCAAGCTTGCACAGCAAATGCCTTTACCCATGAGCCATCTCACCAGGCTGTTTTACTCTTTTGAGTTGACTTCTAAGCAGTTCAGAACCAAAGTGAGAAAAGCTCCCATCAACCAAGGGTATAACAAAGTGTGGCTGAGACCACACTCAGAGTTTTCCTGGCCTGGCTTTGATACCTAACATACAAAAGAAAATGTGACTTTGGATATTAACTTTACCTTACTATTATCTTTATTCTTTTCCCCCACCTCTTATTAATTTCCTTATTTATTTTTACCCCATGCAACTCTGGAAGCCAACTGAAATCCTTCATTGGAAAGAGCCATAATAAAAATAATCAGAGAATCAAGAATACCTAAATATTACCACGTATCATTGCTTGAAGGTTGGAAGGATGCTAACGGACTGGTTTCTTATACATTGCCATAAACAAGTACCATTGTTATGATTAAGCAGAGAACACAAGCTTAAAAGGTCACAGAATTTCCACATTGCTTAAGAAAGATTGCATGTGATATTTAAAACACACAATCCCCTTCCTTTTCCCTTCTGCCTATCATTATTGAGCACTATTACATCCCATAGAATGTGCTAAATTATTGTTTTATATAAACTTCTGTAACAACCCTGCTTATTATTAAGGATGGGGATTATTAAGGATTGCTAAGAAAATATTTATTTTTATGTTGCTGGCACTGATATCTGATGGGAGCAACATGAAAGGGAAAGAATTTATTTTGACGCATGGTTTTGAAGATGCAGTCCATCATATAGGGGAAGGCATGGCAGAGTTCATGGCAGTGGGAGCATATGGAAGATGCTCCTTGTATCTTATGGAATCACTAAGCAAAAAGCTCTGGCTGGAACTAGAAGTTGGTACTACCTTTGAGGCCTAACAACTTACTTCTGCAAGCTAGGCCACAGCCCCAAAAGTTCTAAAGCTTACCAAAACAGTGCTACCAGTTTGGAATCATGTGTTTAAATATATGAGGTGGTGGGGGCATTTAACATTCAAGCCATAACAAAGGATAAAGAAGCTGATGTTTCCAAAGGGATGGGATGTAGTAACCAGTCTTGCAGCCCCCATATTAGAAGGACAGAGTCAAGTCTGAAACATAGAATTTTTTAAAAATTTATTCTTTGAGAGAATTACATTACATCCTGACCACAGTTCTCCCCTTCCATTCCCCCCAGTTTTCTCCCACCACTTCCCCTCTCCTCCAGACCCACTCCTCCTCTGTTCTCCTTCAGAGAAGAGCAGGCCTCCCAGGGATATCAACTGAATACAGCGTAACAAGTTACAGTAAGACTAGGCACAAACCCTCATATCAAGGCTGGATGAGGCAGCCCTATAGGAGGAAAAGGGTCCCAAGAGCAGGCAAAAAGAGTCAGAGACACCCCCACTCCCATTGTTAGGAGTCCCACAAGAACACCGAGCTACACAACCATAGCATATGTGCAGGGGACCTCGCTCAGGCTCATACAGGGTCTGTGGCTGTCACTTCAGTCTTTGTGAGCTCCTATGAGTACTTAGTTTATTCTGTGGGCCGTATTCTTACAGCGCCCTCAACCCCTCAGGCTCCTGCAACCCTTCCTCCTCCTCCTCTGTGGGACTCCCCGAGTTATGCTGAATCAAACAGAATTATTATATGCTGAACCACATGCCGTGTTTCCTATAAACTTCCAATCTCCATGTTGTTTCTACCCAGTTATATCTTTTGCCTCCTTGTTGGGGCAAAAAACCACTTCTTTCCCATACACTGGCCTATGTATGTAACCAGGAAGGGCATGCCATCCAATCTGTACCTCCGTACTCTGAAGCCATACATTCAGATTTTCTTTCTCGAAGTCTTTAACAATTGTTGTTGGAAACTATTTTGAACTCTCAGAGCAATCGCAAATGGGTTATTATTTCTAAGGGGGGAGTCAACTGGGGAAAAGTGGTCTTTGTGAAAGCCAAAAGAACAACCCCACAGGCTGAAGAAGGCAACCCGAACAGTCTTGCCTGGGCCCTGGCAGGGTCTCAGTGTGAATGAGCTGTGTGAAGTCTGTGGGAAGCAGGGTTCAGGTGACATTTTTAACTGGGCTTGTCCTTTCTAGAACTAGAAGAAGCAGATCAAGGGGGTCTGAGGAGGACCAGAGCTGAGAATCGTGGATTTCAGTCACCATTACTCAAACTCATAGGTTCTGATATCGAATATAGAGTTCTAGGGTTCAGTTAGTTAAGATTCCTTCTTGGTTCTAAAGTTTTTCAGTTATTGATATTTCATTACACCATAGACTAGTTTACCTCACCTCAGAACCTGATAATCTCTCTCTGTCAAGAGAGAGCCAGGGGTCATACCTCTATGTTCAGGCCTTTCGTGTGCTGTGTGTTTTCCTGGAAGCTGCATATAGGATACTCATTGATGAGGAGCCCACGGGCTGGAGCTGGCCATGGGGTGGTAAATATCTTGGAACAAGCAATGCTTTCAGGCTTCCAGCCTTGGCAGGAAGAGTATGAAAAGTAATTCTTGGGAAGCTGGGGCCTGGTGGCAGCTGCTTCTCCTCAGTCTGCCTGCCAAACCTGACTGGAGCTTGGGATGGACAGAGTTCTCAGCTGGGCCTACTGCAGCTGATGCTAGTAGTTTTCCACTCTGGGAGACTGGAAGAGTCCCTTGGCGTCTCTGTCAGGAGATTGGTGGGTAGCGGAAGCATCCGGAAACCACCAAGACAACTCAGCAAGCAAAATCTTTGCTGCAGTGACTCTTGCTTCCTGTGTGACAGGTTGCCCTCTTTACAGGTTTCTTTGCATTTCTAGATACAGAGTGAACAGGGGAGTGGGGTCTGGTGAAAGAGGATTGGGAGAAAGAAAGGGGTCTGACGTCTAGGACTGGAGCTAACGTTGCAGGCTGAGTCTTCCCTAGCCGTTAGGATCCCTTCCACGAGTTACCCAAAATAGGCACAGTCAATAGGAAAACCACACTGGGGCTGCGGAGAAGTGCCACGTTGGTTTCCCCGGGCCAAGGCTGCTTCTGGTTCCAAAGACCCAGTGGGATGAGAAAGGCCATCCAAGATCAGCTCGTCCTTTTCCTCTGCCCTTCCTGTGGGCCCCTGGGAACACTGAGTCACGGAGAAACCCTGCTTACATGTTACGTTGCTACTTTACTAGTTTTTGCTTCTGGATTCCCTGTTTTCAACCTTATGTCCTGTGGTCCCGATTATCCCTAGCCCAACTCCCATTGTCTGAGGATGGCTGAAACATTAGTCAGTCCTTATCAGTGGTTTTCATTTGCTTGGTTTTAGTTGTCTCTAGCCAATCATAGTCTGGAAATATTAGATGAACAAAGTCTGAACTAATTCACAGATTTAAAATGTAGTGATTGGGACTTGCGTGATCAAATCCTGATTCCTCTCACTCCCTCACACCCCATGGCTGCAATTCCCCTCACTTTGTCTCCTTCTATAAGCACTGAATCATCTTGGGAAGAGTGAGTGCGGTTCAGTAAGGTGGGAGAGAGGATGCAGAGATGGCTCAGAGGCTGTGCATCCTGAAGATCCAGGTTCAGATCCCAGCACCCACATAGCAAGCGTGGCATCCCACAGCTGTCTGTAACTCCTGCTCAGAGCGATTAAACACCCCTTTCAGACCTCAGTGCATACAAGTACATGTACCTGCATGCACATGTATGCATGCAGACATGTACACATAAACAAAATAAACGTATAACTTTTACCATGGAAAATCATAATTGTTCTATTTTATTATTAATTATTATTTATCTCTTGCTATGCTTAATTTCTAAGTTAAACTTTATTATAGGTATGCACACACACACACACACACACACACACACACACACACACACCAGTATTATAGGGCTTTCGGCTCTTTCTGTCATCCATTGGAAAATATCATGCTCTAATAAATGGGAATCTACTGTGACACTTGGGGCCCCCCACTTACTCTGGCATTGATCTGAGGTCCACATCGTGGCATAGAACAAGATTCCTGCATCGCTTAGGTCTGTAGTCATTGGAGCCTCATTAAACCAAATTCCAGAAAATCTTCCTCAGTGGATCTCGGTGACTAGTTACCCAGTAGCACTGACTAAGACCTGTGCTGTGACTTTTCTTCCTCTTATACCCATAATGCACCCCCCCCTCTGATGAACTTTGACCCTGCCTGCTGAGAGGCAGCTGGGCAAGCTTCTGCTTCACAAAAACTTGTTGGACCCCACAGATGGTGACTCACCTGGGAGATTAATCCTCTCCTGCAAGTCAAGATCTAATGTGCAGGTCGATGTCTCCATCCTTCTGTCCAGGCATTCATCCTTCCATCCATCTACCTGTATCTCCACCTTTTCATACTTACCTGTTTGCCCAGCGTGCAGTGAACACTTAATCAGAGTTGTGTGTTGGCAGGTGTTGAAAGGAGCAAGGAATCCACCATGATCACTATGCTCAAAATGGCTTGCAGTCTCACAGGGGATCAAGAGGTGCAAGTGTCATAGAAAATCCACGATGAAAGTTATTTCTTAAAAGAAATCTGTTACTTTTACATCCCGACACGTATTTTAGTATTTTTGCTAGCTTTGTCAGCCTCGGCAAAACAGTAATAGCAACTGTCAAGTAGGCAAGCAACTTGTATCTCCTTGATTTCTGAAAACTATCATCTTCTTACCTTTGTCCCCTGGACCAGAATGGAGGTCTATGAGAGAAATCATTTTCCGTGTCTTACTCACTACTGACCAGCTGTGTAAATACAAGAACACTCGTTAATAAGCACGTTTATTAATTCAATACACGGATAGATAGATTGCCATAAAGTAAGCGATGATCAGACTTATAGGGGAGCCTTTTCTGTGTGTTGTCAGCAGGCAGCACATCATGACTCAAGGTTCCCCTGGGCTGACTCTCCAGGGCTTTGTCTTTAAGCCTGGGAAGAACTCAGCAGTCCTCTGACACCTCACAGCAGAGAATCCGATGTGGTCTCTGTCACTCCCCTCTGTCTGCTGTCAGACATACCTCAAATCTCTTTTGCTTCATTTTCTTTATCTGTTCAATAGGGAAAAATTCTTGCATGGAGTCAATCAGGATATGACATAAGAAAAGAATTCCCAGGAAATACAGTCCTACTGAGTTGTGTTGTAGAGGCAATGGCAGCTTAAAATGTCTTGGTTATTGTCCCAAGGACTAGCAGACCCCTCAGTGGGAAGTTATTTATGATAACATCATGACTCACCTTGTTGGCTCTTCTTTCCCAGTGTCTGGCTTACCTCACATGTCCCAGAGCGCAGAGGTTCTCATTATGTGGACAGCCCAGCATCTGCAGATGTGTGATGGATGGGACCGAAAGCCTACTGACTGGGATGTTCTAGTCTGTGGCTGCCAGCAAGGCCGCGGAGCATTGTTCTCTGTCCAGGATGGATGGGATCTTGGAGCAGAACTCTGAGCCCAAACCCACAACAGACTAACTCTGGACATTTATCAACATGCAGGTCTCGGGTTGAGCTTCCTATACACTAGAATTAAGATCCAAGATCTTCAGATGTAGGCAGCACCATGCCACAGGCTGAGGGCCAAATGGAACAGAAGAGGCAGAGGTGGAACTGGTTCTTGCTCTCAGGCTGATTTGGCCTTTCCTGGGCAGGTGTCCTTTGCTGTCAGGTGTTGGAAGCAGACTTGAAGTTATTCGGGCTTTGCACACAAGGGGCTTCCGGGCCTTCAGCCTTAGATGGGAGCTGCATCGCTGGCTTCTTCTTCCAAGACTTTAATGTTCTGAGACTTAGACTGAGCAGCCCCTAGCTCCCTTTTCTCTGCTGCCTGCAGATGGCCATTGAGGAACCATTCTGCCTCTGGTCCTGTAAGCCAGTCTAACAAACCCCTATGCGTATGGGTGTTTTTTTTTTTAAATGTATAACAGAAGGGTCCAGTTTCACTCTTGGGCATGTGGATGTCCACATTTCCCTGCATATTGGTGGACAAGACTATTCTCCCCCTCCCCCATGCTTTTTTTTTTGGTACTTATGTTGAAGACCAGTTGACTTTATATGTGTGAGATTATTTCTGGGCTCCCCATTCTGTCTCATTGGTCTACACATATATATTATTTTTGAAAGCACTGGATGGTTTTAATTATTATAGATTTGTGATATATTTTGAAATCTAGACTCCTAATATCTCCAGGTGTGTTCTTCTTTTGTAAGAATGCTCTAGTTTTGGCAAGGCCATTTGTGGTTTCATATGAGTCTTATGATTCAAAAAAAAATATGTCTGGGAAAAAATACCGTTGAAAATCAGTTCTTTCTCTTCCCTCCTCATAATGATTCCTTTTCCCCTTCCAGTCATGTTTTATTGCAGAGAACACGGTGGCTTCAAAGTATTCAAACTGTACTTGTTTTGTCTTTGTAAGTCAGGAAGTTCCCACGATCTTGCCTGAGTCCTCGCTCCCCTGCCGTAACTGGGCGTTGTTAGGACAGTAACATGTGAGGGGCCCTTCCTTGTTTCTTAACTCTCAGAAACGGTGGTCCTCTCGTCTGGTGCTCATTGTTTGACAGCTGGGTTGTTTCCCACAGGGAATTTCGTATGTTCTATGTTAGTCTCTCTTGGTTGAAAGGGAAGCCCACCCCTGAAAGTCCTGTGTTTAGCCAGGACCCAGCTTGCTCAATGCTAACACAGGGCAGTTGATTGGTTTGTTTCATAATCTCATATAACCAGCTCCCCAGAAAACCAGAGTGCTATGGAGCTTAGCTACATTAGGGGTATCTGATGGCTACAAGGATACTACTACTTGTGGGAAATCAATTCAGTATGCAAGTCTGCTAATAAGGAACTGAAGATGGGCTACTGGGATACTGGCTACTCAACAAAATAAGAAATTTGCACATTAAATTATAGTATACTGGTTGTCAGAGTCTGGCTGTTGGTTAACTCTTGGAGGTCTAAATGGTATTTGAGTTAGGGTTGGGAAGAAGTTCTGTAGCATAGAGTGGCTGAACTGGGGTCATAGAGAGACACAGGGAGATTTCAGTTCTTCTATTTTCTGTCCTGTTACTAGTTTCAACCTTCCTGGGGGTGCTGGCATACAAATGAAAGCACATTCTCTGTCTTCTCTTTGTTTCCTTCATCCAGCCATATGTCGCTATCCTCTGGGGATGTCAGGAGGCCACATTCCAGATGAGGACATCACAGCTTCAAGTCAGTGGTCAGAATCCACAGCTGCCAGATATGGGAGGTGAGGATGGCTGCATCAGGAGGGCCTGAGTGCTGGGAGAAATAGACACACAGCCATGACTCCAGATGCTGGGGGGAAGGGATGGTGTTGGTGAGTGCTCGTGAGACTGGGAGGGAGATGTGAGGGGCTTGTGCTGCTTGGAATGTTTCAGAGGGAGGCCAGGCCTTGGCTGTAGTCGCTGGCCTGGAAACCTCTTCCCAACCACAGAGGCCTCAGAGCCACACCACCCACTGTGAATGGGGTCATTGATAGACAGTGGATTTGCTTTTCCTGACCTCACTGTGGGCTGCTGCAGGGGGAAGGCCAAGGCTGAAGGTACGGGGAGGTGCAGGTTATGTAGGATGCTGGCAGTGAGTGAAGCCTGCTTTTCAAGCGGTACCGGGAATGTCACTGTGCAGAGCTTCGACGGTTAAACCAGATGCTGAGGTTTCCAGTAAGTTCTTTCCTCCCTCAAGGAAACCTCACGCAGAAGGGCCATCCTCATCCATAAACAGAGCAAATTCTATGTGGTGGATGTAATCCCCAAGGCCCCTTAAATGAACAGACTCCCAACTCAGAAACTATTCTGCTGGCCTGATGGCGACTCTTCCTGCTAGAACCTAATTCTTTTGGTGTAAATTTAGTACTGATTTTGTTAAAATGGAACCACCCATAAGGAGATCAACCCCAATAGGCCTTCCTCGTCATATTTATCTTAGTGTTTGAGTGACTAGAGGGATGGCTGGTGGAGTTAGGGAGAAGCAAGAAATGAGTGGGTAACAGCTGTGAGGAAAGGAAACATTCCGACGAGGAGGGAAAACACTGAGAGGTTCCCAAATAAACCTTAGAGTGATTTTTGCAATGCTGTTCAGTGCTAGCCCAGCCTGGGGTAATAAATTAACTAGGGTATTGGCCGCTCCACTCACACGCTTTCCACCCTCACCCTTACCTTCAGCACAGTTCTCATGGCTGGGTGGCCATGCCCATCCTGCTGGCTAGCATTCCACTGCATTGCATAGCCCACACTGGAGACCCTACCATGCCTCCCTCCTCCCTCCTCCCTCCCATAACTTGATACCCAAACCACGAGGGGCCAGCTTTGGAGATTGAGACTGAGAAATGGAAGGGGGATGGCGAAAGAACTCCCTAAGGAAACAGCGGTGGAAAGAGTTTCATTTCCCTAGAGTTCTCTAAAACCTAAAGGTTATATGTGTGTTGGAAGCCCCCAGCTCCCTTGCGGTGATGTGCCCTGGGCTGTGTGGTGCTTTGGAGACAGGAAACTGACCACAAATGGGAAATGGTCAGGACAATCAGACACGGAGAGGTCCAAAAAGTCCCTGCGGACTAGGCTGCTGCTTTGTGCTCTCTCCTTAGCTGCAGGACAGCTGCTAACTATGAGCTGGTGAGTGGCTCTTGTTTCACAGTTATTCTCTATTTCCCCTACCCTCCTTTCTCAAGGCTTGACTCTGAAGAAGGAGACGGAGCCTGGTGCCCTGAGATTCCAGTGCGACCCGATGATCTGAAAGAATTTCTACAGATTGACCTACGTACCCTACACTTTATCACTCTTGTGGGGACCCAGGGACGCCATGCAGGGGGTCATGGCATTGAATTTGCACCCATGTACAAGATCAACTACAGTCGAGATGGCACTCGCTGGATCTCCTGGCGTAATCGGCATGGGAAGCAGGTAAGAAGAAAATGTCCATGTTCTGGGGGGAATCTAGGACCATATGTTGAATTATAATAGAACTGCTCAAATGGACTATATTCAGTTATGTGTATGTTCAAACCTGACATGCCATTGCATATGTGACCCAAGGTGCAGGAGATGGCACAGAGGATCTATTAGCTCTCCTGGGAGAGTTTAGTGAATATACTCTGCTCATGAATGAAAAGCAAAGTCTCCATCAAATGCACGATGAGTGAAGAAAGGTGAGCGTGATTTTATACTATCTTTGCTCTTTTTCTTTTTTCTCCTAGGTGCTAGATGGGAACAATAACCCTTACGATGTTTTCCTGAAGGACTTGGAGCCACCCATTGTAGCCAGATTTGTTCGCCTTATCCCAGTCACTGACCACTCCATGAATGTGTGCATGAGGGTTGAGCTTTATGGTTGTGTCTGGCTAGGTAAGTCTCTACCACAGAGATCTTATGCACCAAATGGAAACTTCCAAGGCCTGGGAACTGACCACTGGCCATCAACTCAGAAAGGGATGAAGTCATTCACCCTTGGAATGAAATGATTCCTCTTTGGTTAAAAGAGAAAAATAAGCCACTCTCATCCACCCAGGGTTTGGTGCCTTGTGCCTGGAAGGACACATTCAGAGTCACTCAGGTAACTGTCATTGAGTGTGCTCCCAACAGTGCTCAACTATGAGCCCAAATTGAGCCCCAGCGAACATGATGCATAAGATTGTGTACCCCCGGAAGTAGCTTCTTGTGGGTATTTGATCAGGCAGCAGGCACATCTCCTTACCAGAGACACTGACCACTCTATTTCCTTTGGCAGATGGCTTGGTGTCTTACAATGCTCCAGCTGGACAGCAGTTTGTACTCCCTGGAGGCTCCATCATTTATCTGAATGATTCTGTCTATGATGGAGCTGTTGGGTACAGGTAAAGTCTAGGAGATTTAAATCATCACCAGAATGGGGAAATGGCCATAACAAAAAAAAATTATCATGATATGATCAACAATCAACGAACCAGTCAACCCACCAGTATTATGCTCATGAGTGATACACTGTGAGATAACTTGGATGGGGCAAACCATGTGGTACTTATCTCCAATATGTAGCTTACTTTTGGAAGACATAATAATAATTCAGTAGACAGGAAGAAACTATGCAAAGCAAGAGCTAAACTTTGTGATTTGGCTGTAAGTGTGGGAGTTATATTTTTGACCCTGAAATGAGGATCTTTGTTCCAACATAACAGCTAACTTAGTTATAGAGACAAAGTAATAAGTATAAAAATGGGTCGGGTCACAGAGTTAAGAAACAATGGACTCCATAAATATGATACTTTAGAAGCTGTGAAAAGGAACACTTTTAGGGTTTACAATACATAAGAAAAGCTTTCAGGATGAGCTGGTAATGGAAGCAGGGAAAGGTGGGTAGAAGGGTGCAGAGGAAACAGTAGAGGACAATATTGCTCTGTTTATGGCGGTAGATGGAGCTGGGAGCAGCAGAGAAGCGGATGGATGGAGAAGTGTGGTAGAAAAATATTATTAGACACATTGGGGTTTAGAATTGGGTAAGACATGTGCCTACCCATGCCAATCATTCCATTCTTCTTCTGGCCCAGTTTTAACACCTTTTTTTCCCCCTCAGTTCAGTCTTTTTCTTTTTTTTTGGTTATTCATTCCTTATTTTATTCAAAGTACTTTCATGTCCTGGCAGTTTCTATGACATAGGTGTTTCAAACAGCTATGAACATTTCCAGGACCATATCCTCATTGTATGCTTACGCCTTTTATGAAAGAGAAGTTACAGGTTTTCAGCAAAATTAACAGAAAGGCAGATGAACGTTTCCATACTCAGTTCAGTCTTTGTCTGCAAGGACCAAGCATGGGAAAGAGGTCCGAATATTGTGCAGTTCAGAGCAGACAATAGAAGTTTCTAGGGATAAAGAAAGAGAAATGCTCGTGAGACTCAGGAAGCATATTACAGGATTACTGCCCTTCTACTAACTTAGGTGTGGAGACTAAATGCTCACTCTCACCTGCCAGCTGGCTTAGTAATTTATATGAAAAAAAAAAAACCAACTTCTGTTACCATTGTGTCCTTGCCTATGCTCATCAGCTGAATATGGTGTCTTGATGGTTCACTATTATCCAAGGCATTTAAATTAATTCATTAATGAGAGAATTAATGAACAGCATGAAGACCACAATGAATAGCATTTGCCCCATCAGTGACTAATGCTTGTCTGAAGCGTTACCAACCCTTCTTGGACTACAGGATTCAGAGAAAGAAGTCACTAGTATACAATGATTGCTTTCTCCTAATCCCCCCATCTCTAAGATTATCATCTCTTGCGAAACCCAGGGGTGAAGCAGTGGGGTGAAAACTTCTTCTGTGGATGCGAGAATAACTCCAGGCTCCTCTCTTCTCTCCTCCTCCCTTGGCCTGACTCCTCCATGGCAGCATGACTGAAGGGCTAGGCCAGCTGACCGATGGGGTGTCTGGCCTGGATGATTTTACCCAGACCCATGAATACCACGTGTGGCCCGGCTATGACTACGTGGGTTGGCGGAACGAGAGTGCTACCAATGGCTACATCGAGATCATGTTTGAATTTGACCGAATCAGGAATTTTACTACTATGAAGGTCAGTGGAGTTAGGGGTGATAGATTTTCTTAAAGAAATCCAAAATTATAGTGGGTGTGTGGGGTGGGGGGAGTAAGGGGATGTTTGATGAGTCTTGAATAATTGATGTCAACAGAACTAGATTTCAAAATATATTCCACTATTTCAAGTATACATGAATTCAGAGTCACATTATTATTTTTTTTAATAACGTAGTTCTTTATTGATTCTTTGGGAATTTCACAGCATGCACCCCGATCCCTCTCACCTCCTAGTCCCTCCCTCCATGTCCGCCCCTCACATCTGTAGCATCCCTTCAAGAGAAACCCCAAAATTAATTAAAAACAAAACAAAAAAACCCCCCACCTCATTCCTCTGTCCTTCCCGCCTCTCCAACACCTCTTCATCTGTCCCAGTGGTGTTGGAAGCTGCAGTGTATCACACAGTGTACCCTTTGGTCCAGTCTGCCCCTCTTGCCAGTGTTCATTACAATGAGTCATTGGTCGGGTTCAAGGCCACTAGCCCTCTGGCACACTATCATCATTGGACCCTCACCAAAACTCCTTAGACATCCTGCTGTTGTCCCCATTCATGGAGATCCTGCCGCTATTGTTCTGCAGGTCACATGCTCCAGTAGGTCATAGATGGGGTAAATGTTAGGGTGGGCTAACAGGCCGTGGGTGGTAGCTGAGCTGGTCAGTCTAGACCGCTGGGACAGCCACCGCCCTCAGGTGAGGGTGGACTCAGCTCTCCCACACCCATGGGGAGGGTAGGACCATCTCTCTTGAGTGCTTGTTTTGGGGCAGCTCTTCCATGAAGGGTGGAGCCAGCTCTCCTGAAGCAATGTCCAGAGACGGGTAGGGCCAGCTATCCCAGGGCCAGTGAAGGGCGAGGCCAGCTCAGCACGGCTCTCGGATTTCAACAGGTATGGTTCCTATGGCACCCTTTGGTAACACCCACCCCACCATGGATATCAACCAGACCCCAGCCACAGCAGGACCACCAACCCAGACATTGCCCTGGGCAGCAGCCAGGATGACACCATGGCCCCGGGTGGCAGTGCAGGCCACTCAGATTGACATGGCCCCGGCAGCCGCACAACCCTCGGACACCAACATGGCCACAGACAGTGGCCCAGACCAAGCATCTTTGTGGCTTTTGGTGGCAACATGGGTCATGGATGACAATACAGACCCCAGCCATTGTAGGACCGTGGACCCAGACATGGCCTTGGGCAGCAGCCCTGGCTGGACGTCACCCTGACCCCAGGTGGCAAGTAGGCCACCCACATCAGTCTGCTCCTCATTCATCTTTGCCTCTCCAGTTCTGCCTCTTTCCACAGCACAGGGACCATTCTGCTTCTCTTTCTGTTTCTCCACCATATATTTGCTCATTATAATAGCACCCACCTGCCCTCTGCCTTGCGGCACCAGGTGGGTCTGTGGAGGTCTTCAGCCAGCCAGGACTGCGAGGACCCAGGCTGGCCTGTGGGTGTCTTTCACCTGCCTGGCCTGAGTGGCCGAATCCCATTTATTTTTTAAGATTGTTTCCTCATTTCTTAGTCCTGTGATAGGTTAGGTCGGGCCCATTATTATTTATTTACTCGCTCCTTTTCTCCCTCCCTAATACCAAACATTACCATCCAATTAAGCTTAACAGTTTTTTCACCAGTGCCTTATTACGGAACAGTTAAGTGGAAAGTGGTGGCTATTGTTGAGTGGTTAGATGGAAACCAAAGGCTTGGAAAAGGCTGCCCTAGAGGCTGTCACGGAATGCACCATAGCAAATACGAATACCCGAAGAGATCTGCAGAAGGAGACGTAAGGCATAGATTTCACTTTCTCCGAAGTGAGACCCCACCAGGGAGCCCAATCTTGATGCTGCCATTGATAATGTCTTTGTTATAACATAAAGAATTCCCTGGTATGTAGTTTAAATCATTATCCTCCTTTTCCCTCGTTCCCTCATACCAGGTCTGTTTTAGGGAAAGGGGAATGGAAAAGAAGAAAAGTTCATGCAAAAAGCAACCAGATTGGATGTTAAATCTGAATTCTAAGGTTAGGGAGAAGTAGGACCCAGGGGTGGGGCAAGACCTTGTGTTTAGTGTAAGATGAGACTGCGGGGTCTTACATGGTTTGTCCATAACTCTTAATCGTCTATAAAAGTGCAAAAGAAAATCTCACAGAAAGCCCCAGGAAAAGGCGGGCAAATAAATTGGGCCTACCACGTGAATATTCACTTATCTGATCTTTTTCCATGTTAATATTCATGTGCATAGTATTAATAGTCAGCAAACTTGGTAACCCTTACTCCGTACTCAGTCTTCAGTCTATATCTGTTTCTGGAGTTCAGTGAAAACTACATTAATTATATTATATAATTAAACTTCATCTGTTCATCTGTGCTTGCTGTTGGCTTCACAACTATATTTGGAAGCATAGTATGCTAGATTCTGAGTAAAGAATATTCTCTATCTTGGGACATATTGGTGCCAAGGTTAGCAGGAAAGGCAATATTAACTTGAAAAAGAATGTATGCAGGATAATATGGGACCCTAAGAAGGAAATACCCATCATCAGTCATCATTCAGGATTCCTCTTAATGCAAATTTGTTATTCCTTATATAAACTAGATTTAAAAATACATGTCTTCTCTATTACTCCCAGATGTTAATGGATGACATCTCTTAACTGGATTAACAGTTAGTTATTCATTAAATGAACAAAACATTTAAGATGAAGAGAAGGAACAACACATGCCCACTCTGTTGGCTTGTTGTTGGAGGATTTTTCATAACTGTAAAACATTGTGTGCAATTACGTGTAACATTCTTCAGATATTTTTGTAGATGGGAAGTAGGGAGGGGCAAAAGAAGGGAATATGCATAGCAATGAAAATGTGCTGTAAGAGATTTTTTTATTCATTTTTAATGTACTTGTGAACATACACATAAACTCACAAGTCTGTAAACCCCAGGGAGGATTTGTAGTTTAACAAATAATTAAATGAATTTTAAATTATCCATGAGGTTATAATATTTTATCAGGATATTTTGATCTTCCTAAATTTCCAGGATTCTTTTCAGTTAAATTATTACAGATAAAAATGATTCTAGAGCTTAAATTAAGAAGCCAGAAATTTCTAAGGAGTAGCTTCAGGACAGTCTTCTTAGGCAAACAGATCCTCCACATGTTTTAATTTTTCTGGACAAAGAAAGTAAAAGATGACTTCCAGGGCACTAATACCTTTTATAGATCAGGTTTCTTTCTGAGGCAAATTATTCTTCATTTCTTGCTTTGAAGAATAGTTAAAATATACCATTAAAGCTTATTCATGCATTCAAAGAATATTGTTTCAATAAATAAATATGTAAGCCCACATGGAATGAAATCCTATGCTATTTATTTGCATTCCAGAAGAATTCTTGAAACATCTGTAGGAAAGATTATTACCTTCCCTGCAGGGTACTTACCCAACACTTTGCAGATTTCAGGACATCTGAAAAACCTATTGAAGCTGGAGAAGGTATTTCTTTGATTAATTTTTTTGCCCTTAGCCTTACTCCATCAACTTGGGGGTCAATAAACTAGAATGGTTACTTCACTCAAGGAAGATATTAACACATGTGTTCGTCAATAAAACCTGTGGAGAAAAAATCCAAATGGAAAGTTAAGGTGACTGCTATATTTCTATGTGATGTGATGTACAAAGGGCCTTGGGATAGATGTCTAGGGTTCTATATCCAACTGTGTTGTAGACTGACCATAGGTCAGAAAACCATGTGAGTATGTGCATCTTGCCAGTATACATACTTGGGCTAGGAGGCTTTACACCCTCTAGTAGCTCTCATGGTCTACCCTTAGGATACCTTTGGTCCAGTCATTTGTCATTACGTTTCTTTCATCATTTCCTTCTTTATCTAAAAATGAATTCTGCCTGCTAGTCTGGCATTGACTATCTAGAAAGAATTAAAGAAGTTAAACAGTATAACTCAGAGCCTGAGCAGACATTAAAACAGAAACAGGAAATAGAGTCCAGGAATGGCAGTCATATCTTTCCAAACCTTGAAACTCTTGAGGGACAATGGCCAGCAAAGATCTGTTTTCCATGAAAGACTGAGTCAGAGGAGACAGAACCGAATTGCTGTGAGGAACCTGAGTCAGTTGCAAATATACACGTTACATTTTTTTTTTTTTTTTTTGTGGATCGTTGAAGGACTGTTGTGGAATTTTTGCTCTTGATGACTTCACAAGCCAAACAAATATGCCACAGAAAGAGTCATGGGTTGGGAGAGTGGATGTCAGCTACCTTCTAAATGACTTTTGTCATCTCATAAATTATCAATGAGAAAAATTTGATGCTCCCATCTGTTGCTAGAGTTTTCCTGCCTGGCCCACGGTCAGGATAAATCTCTTTCACCTGCCAGTCCCACAGCCGCTCAGACCCAACCAAGTAAACACAGAGACTTATGTTGCTTACAAACTGTATGGCCGTGGCAGGCTTCTTGCTAACTGTCCTTATAGCTTAAATTAATCCATTTCTATAAATCTATACCTTGCCACATGGCTTGTGGCTTACTGGCATCTTTACATGCTGCTTGTCCTGGCAGTGGCTGGCAGTGACTCCCTCTGCCTTCCTGTTCTTTTAATTCTCTCTGTTAGTCCCGCCTATACTTCCTGCCTAGCCACTGGCCAATCAGTGTTTTATTAGCAACACATTTGCCATACAGAACATCCCACAGCACCCATCTGAATGATTTTACTTAAACTGAATTTGCTTAAGTCTGTGTTTCTGGCTGGA
Source organism: Peromyscus aztecus (assembly GCA_902168405.1). Classification (NCBI taxonomy): domain Eukaryota; kingdom Metazoa; phylum Chordata; class Mammalia; order Rodentia; family Cricetidae; genus Peromyscus; species Peromyscus aztecus. Next base: position 19,480 of record CABHPQ010001456.1, on the reverse strand, counting down.
AATGCCAATCCATGGCATTCAAAGTAAGATTTCCATAAAGAAAGATGAAACTGTATTTGTTTGAATATGATTTTCTTTTGAGTTTCTCACAGAGCCTTCCTGAAAAGAAATGGTCTGGCTTTGGAGGGTATCTGAAAGGAAGTAGGATGTCAGGTTGGCTCACCATCTCAGATCAGAATAGCTCAAATGTGGGCAGATAGCAAGTGTGACTGAGAAGACTGTAGAGCCAAGAGAATTCCTGTGGAGGACAGGCCTAGGAAGATGCTGATCTAGTCCTCCCTTATCAGGACAGGACACTGCAGCCTGGCACCATGGAGCCAGGTGGCCAGAGCACACAGTTGCAAATTGGAAATGGGGACAGCATCCAAGGTTTTATACGGAATGACCTGGGTATCATTGCTACTATCCAGAAGACTGAATTATGGGTAGTATGCAGAGAAATAGGCAGGTCTAGAGGTTTCCTAGGCTAGTTGGGCTGTTTTCCTGTGCAACCCAGCAGGGATAGCCTGTCTCTCACATGCCCCTCTCTCTGCCAGGTCCACTGCAACAATATGTTTGCTAAAGGTGTGAAGATCTTTAAGGAGGTCCAGTGCTACTTCCGCTCTGAAGCCAGTGAGTGGGAACCTACTGCCGTCTCCTTTCCCCTCGTCCTGGATGACGTGAACCCCAGCGCTCGGTTTGTCACAGTGCCTCTCCACCACCGAATGGCTAGTGCCATCAAATGCCAGTACCATTTTGCCGACACATGGATGATGTTCAGCGAGATCACCTTCCAATCAGGTAGGAAACCTTGGTCCCCACAGGGAAGAGAGTGGGTTGGTGCAGGGGGTGGGAAGGGCATGCAGGCTGCTTCCTGGTAGGTCTCTGAGAGGAGTGGGTTTACCAAGTGCCTCACAGTCTTTGGAAAGAGAGAATCCTTTGTGCTTCTAGTTTTAATTTATGTAATTATAAGGAACGAGAGTGGGGCAGTACAAACTTAATTACACTCTTTTTACACATTTGTCTAGAAGAGATGTATGGCAAAAGATTTTCAAAATGATAATACAATGTGCCAAAAGCTAAACAAATTAAGACTATTGATGGAAAGCATGTAAGCACTACCAAAGTATTCAAATGAAAATCTCTAACCATTATGTATGAAAGGAAAGAGAACGATGGACTTCCTCCCATCACTCACCTTTATTACTAGTCTTTTGCCATCTTTATTTATTCTTTTTTTTGCTGTAATATGTGAAAGCAAATCTGAAACATATTTTGGTTTGTTACTAGCATGTTAGAATACATTGAAGAAAATATTTTCTTGAGTATAATGTCGTTATAACAACTCATGACATTTACAAGTAAATCCTAAAAATGACTGTATATCCTCGAGCAAATAGTAGAGTTCATAGAAACCCTAACTATACTAAACCTTGAAAAGTTAAAAGGAATTTGTGATCTTGTCATTCAGTTTTAGTTTGGAAAACAGAAATCTATACAGTGGTTTTTCAAAAATAATCCCAAACCAAGTATAAGCAATCAGGAAGAGAGGGGCACAAAACCATGGACTTGTCATGAATAGTGCTAAAGGTGTGAGAGTTACATCAGGCCCAGAAGACAAGCAAAGGCATAAAGTAAGATGCTAGAAAAGGAGAGAGTGACTTAACCATGCTTTAGAAGGTAATATCCTTTCTGGTTGATTTTTCTGTAAAGAAGAAAATTTCAAGATGGTTCATTAAGCTATTAGGAAAAGAGGAGATATATATATATATAATATATATATTATATATATCAGGTTTGGTGCCTATATTTTGTTTATGCCAATGGTATAATTTAAAACCCAACAGACTAATTATTTCATATAATTTATTCAGAGCAGAAATTTATATGCTCAAAAGAGGTGGTCCTTATATTGTAATAATAATCGGGGCGGGGGAACAAAGAGATACCCACTGGACTTGGAAGTAATCTGGGTAAACACACAGATGTCCACCTATCCTTGGGTATTTGGGGCAGAGCAGTTGGTATATTTTTCTGATTTTGGCCAAGCAAAGCTTGGACTATGCTTTTGATTCCTGGGAGTCTCTTGAGCTTCAAATCCTATGTCTTGATAATATTAGTTTTTTTAGATTCTTGAGGATCTAATTTAACAAGTATAGTTGATACCAAAAGCTCTTTATTTGTTTAATAACAGTAAAAAGAAAAATTAGGATTTGTTAAAGGAATAACTTGCAGAAGAGAAATTCAAATTTTAATTCTTGACCAATCAGAGGTAAGAATTAGTTGCCAACATCAATCTGGAAAACACATGTTGGGATCTGTTTTTGAAAACTGCAGCATCACAGTAAAGGATACTTCAGAGCCAATTTTCTATCTTAAGCTAAGGGCTAGGGCAATGAAGCACAGTGAAAATCCCTTTAGAAAATAACTTAAATTCGTTGAAGAAATGAGTGTCTTTGTACTAGGTCTATTCCTTGCCCATGTAGCTACTGAATTCTCTCTGCATATTGTTGAATTTAGATCCTTTTCTCTATGCATATTTTATGATAATCTATGACCACAGCCCTCTGAAACAGCATGTGTTAACTTTTTAATACTGTGACAATATATAATATTTGCAACATTTTTTGCACCAGAAAAATTGCCTTTACTTGTACAGGTAGTTACATTTTATTGACTCTATTTATGGTTTCATTTTTATTTTGTTTTTATTTGACATGATAATTTTTTGAGTTTATGGGCTACAGTGTGATGAGCTAATACATATATAATAACCCAGGTATCTTCATTTAAAAAATGCTATTGGTAACCCACTATACTGATTTTACAGTGTGCTAGGTCTCAGATTATCTTCAAATGAGCCACTGCCTGCCTGGCTGTCCGCTCCAAGCTCTAATTCACTCTTATTCTGTAACAGATGCTGCGATGTATAACAACTCTGGAGCCCTGCCCACCTCTCCTATGGCACCCACAACCTATGGTACGTATGATTATTAATTGTAAAATATTAAGTGGAAGACACCTCCTGGAAGATAAAGAAGGGTAGAAATGGCAGAGACCTCCTTGTGCGTGAGTGGCACGCTTGATTCCATGTGGCTCTGGATGAAGATTAGTGTGCTAAAGGAAGAACAGTCTACCCCCAAAGTGAAGGATCCAAAGTTACTGTCATTTGTGACCATTCAGGAGTTTCTTCAGCTGAGAGGGGCAGAATGTAGAGTGTTCCAACTGCTGCATGAAAGTTTATGAAGCGTGGGGGAAAAAAAAAAAGTAAGGGGACATTTCTATGTGAGACCCGTAGGAGGGATCTCAATGAATGAGGGGTTCATGAAACAAACTGCTTTTCCATCTCTCTGGAGATGAGTATGCAAAGGTGCGGTCTTTGTTTGAGGAAGTCACTGGCTCTCATAGCCAGCAATCTGGAAACAAGTGCTTGGGTATCTCTTGAAAGGAGTCTCAGCTACCCCTGACTGTCTCAAAGAATTAATGGAGTGGAACTCATTCCTTGCCTATTTGTCAGGAGTATTAAGAGCCTATACATACAGACTGCTGCAATTTACAGGCGAAAATGTGGGAATACAAAACTCTTCACTATCTTGTCTGAGACACAGAGAGAAGGAGGGAGGTGGTGACCCATGGTGGAGGTCTATAGAAAATAGGAGCCAAGTAATAAAGCGAGATAAGCCAAAGCAGAAATATGAGGGTGACGCCTTCTGGGATTCTCCTGAAGGAACAGGGTCGATCTCCGTGCTCTGCTCCTGTCACGGCTGCTTTTAACTTGCCCTGTGAAATGACTCTTTTCTCTGCCTTCTCTTCTTGGTCACAGATCCCATGCTTAAAGTTGATGATAGCAACACTCGGATCCTGATTGGCTGCTTGGTTGCCATCATCTTCATCCTGCTGGCTATCATCGTCATCATCCTGTGGAGGCAGTTCTGGCAGAAGATGCTAGAAAAGGTGAAGATGTGCAGTATGGGCAGGAAGCCGTGCCTCCCTTTCCTACACTGCCATGGCACCAAAAGTGCCAGGTTCCAAAATGTTTTAAGAGGCTAATGAGTTGCCTGAGGCTACCGAGAAGCATAGGCCTGGAGAAGACTGTTGAAGTGAGCCAGAAAATAGTTAGCTAAGTCTAGTTTCTCATTTTCAGAATGAAGTATTTAGAATCTGCCTAGAAATCCCAGGAAACCCTTCCTAATACATTAAATCTCAACTTGGGCATTTCCCATGAAGAATCTGGTTTGCTGGGTTTGAGGTAGGGTGAAGGCACCTGTGCGTGTATTTTCAGTTCGGCAACGATTCTGATGGA
>CABHPQ010001456.1:0-15098 GCA_902168405.1 Peromyscus aztecus | reverse complement strand
TCTGACGACGGTTCTAAAGACCTTTTTCTTCTTCGCATGTTTGTCTTTTTTTGGGGGGGGGGGTCCGATTACTTACTTCTCCTGTTGCTATGACCGAATAGATGACAGAAAGCAACATAGGGATTGCTTTGCTTTATATCATGATTTAAGAGGGGAGACAGTCACGGCAGTGAAGGAAGCCACCGGTTGGTTACACTGTGTCCGGAAGTCAGCAAACAGATGAATGCTGGTGCTCAGCTTGCTGTCTCCTTTTTATTCCATCTGGGATCCCAGTCTGGGACGGCGCTGCCTACATTCAGGGTTGGTCTTCCCTGCTCAGCTTGCCCTTTCTCCAAACACCTGCTTACATATGCATAATTATGCTTCCATGATGACTTAAAGTCCATCACGTTGACAATGAAGCTTAAACACCACTGCGTGTGTGTGTGTGTGTGTGTGTGTGTGTGTGTGTGTGTGTGTGTGTGTAAAAACATTTAGCCTCATTAACAACCAAGTTATTGATCACTATCTGAATCCTATTTCTTTATGTACTTGAAGGTTATGCTTGTACGTCCCCGAATTCCTCACATCACTGACTCAAATGACATGCATATTTTTGGTCACATATATCTAATATTTTAATATAGAAAGGTTTATTTCTCACATATGTTTTTTGTTTTGTTTTTGAGACGGTCTCCCTGTGTAGGTCTGGCTAGCCTGGTATTGTAGACCAGGCTGGCCTAGAACATGTGGTGATCCTCTTGCCATCCACCCCCCCACCCAGTGTCACAACAGGCATGCACTGCCACATCCAGCTCACGCATATTACTTTATATGAAATGGAGTAACAATCAGATGGACTAGATTTAGCTTGTTGTGATGAGATAATACATACTCAGGGGACGACCTGCTCTCTATCTTCTGTTCTGTTTTGTTTTTCAATTGGTCAAAATTGATACACTTAACCAAAGATGAGAATCTATAATTTTTCTTGGCTTCTTCATAAGGAAAAAAAAAACCCTCCATGGACACTGCTGCTAAGATAGACCTTTGGATCTATTGAAATGTTTCTGGCTTTGGCTTTTCTGGTCTGTGAGCTCCCATCAATGGATATGAGTCATAGGATCTCTAGGCTGTGAATCTCCGAAGAGGCTAGAAGGAAGACATTGACTTCAGAGACCAAGGCTTGTACCAGAAGGGAGGCAGGACACCATGAGACTGGTCTTGAATCTCTGGAACTCTTTGTATGTCGGACAGGAAAGAAAGGGCTCACCTAAGATGTGAGAGGAGCAACCTAGCAAATCACCTGTGGTCCTTTCTGACCTGATCCACACTCAGGCTCCCAAGTTAGTCAAGGCTTAGTTTAAGGTTTGGGGGCAAGAATATTTCATAGGAGAGAAAATCTCTTTGTATCTCACAAAGACCTTACCATCAGACAAAACACACACACAAAAAAAGCCTTCAACTCATCAACAGAATCTACAGTTGAAAGGCAGATTACACAAAGCATTCACTCAATGGTGCAGATATGTTTGAAGGAGCCTGTGGGATGATGCTAAGTAGTTTCCTCTTTCTGAAGGCTGAAATGCACTCATCTCTAAATGGGTAACTCCAACTTGAAGGTACCAACGGGGAGTTGGTGGTGGAAGAAACTGGTTGACTAGTTCCATTAGGCTGCTTGAAGCTAACATATATTCTTTTTTTTTTTTTAAGTTTCTCTATGTACCCACCATGGATGTCCTGGAACTCACTTTGTAGACCAGGCTGGCCTTGAACTCATAGAGATCCACCTGCCTCTGCCTCCAGAGTGCTGGGATTAAAGGCATGCGCTACCACAGCCCATCATATATTATCTTTAAAACATATTTTTATTAGTTCTTTGGGAGTTTCATACAATGTGTTTTGATCATATTTATCCCCACTCCTCCCAGATCTCCTTGTCACCTTCCTACTCCTTCCAACTTCTTATCCTCCCTCTCCTTCTCCTTTATAATCTGCTACGCCCATTTTGTGCTATGCATGTAGTCACAGTGTGGGACCATGTCCTGGACGGTAGTCAACCTAGCAGAAGTCACAACCTTCAAGAAAACCGACTCTCCCTCCCTGAGAAGCTGTCAGCTGTCAGTAGCTCCTCAGTTAGGGGTGGAGGACTAACATATGCTCTTACTGAGCAGTCCAGTAGGGCTATATTTACTTGCAAGAAGGGAGAGGATCTGCATTCTCTGCTCTACATTTTTTCTCTCTATTTGATCTAGAATTTACCACATTTCTGTGGGTCTTTCTTCTGAACGCTGCAGGACTGTCTTGATTATCTGGGGGATAAATGCTAGTCTGGCAATTCTCCCAACCGCATGGAGGGCAGCATCTTTTGCCTTTGGATCTTTAAGTCCTTCAAGAAACTCTTTCTACAGCTACTTTTTCTACTCTTTCTAGCACCTTGTACAATGACTCACAGTGCCCTGGAATTGCATTCTGGATTTCTTGTTAGAATAGCATCTAAATTATTATTTTTTTTTTTGCGGAAAAACTTTATGTACACATATACACTCGACCAGCATTGCTAAACATATTTTTAATCCATAACATTTCTTGTCCATACTTTTGCTGGTGTCCTTAGTAATACTTCTCTGAGAAAGTCAACCCACATTTATGGAGAACATACTATGTGCTGGGTTCCATGTTTGTTCTGAGGATGTTACTGTAACAAAGTACTGTTCAGTCTAGTAGACAGACCTCTAAGGTGCTCTACTGAGTACTCAAAGTGTGCTTATTAAAATGGAGCATCTTACAGATTCAAATATGACATCCATTAGATGCTAACAGTTCATTGTAGCAGGCAGTTACATTAGACAGTATGCTGCAGGAGCTGGTTACTTGTTGTTTTGTCTTCTCTTATTAGATATAACTCACCATTCTGTTTGGGGTGAGTAAAAGCTCGTGTATTCTTCTAACCTATAATACTTGGTGATCAGATACACTATTAATTTAGCATGTTTTAGAACTCCTGAGTCAATGGACATTTCAGTTTTTGATGACCCAGATCAAAGGGTTAAAGGATAAGTCGACAAAACACATTATTTAATAGAACTCACACACCTCTAAAAAACAGAGAAAGTATTTGGCTATTGATCGGCTGTTATAGAGTTGTGTAAATGATGCTGATAAATGCTCCAGTGAAAGCTGATGAATGTTGTCAATGCAAGAATTAGAAGGCTAAATTCTGCCTTGAGGAAATAAGGAACTTTGCTAAGTATCTGTAACTCAGTAATTTATGGAACCAGACTACGTCTTCGTCAGCTGCAGTTTTCCCGGGGGTTTGAAGGTATAAACTGAGAGGGAGGGCTGGATTAGAGAGAGAGTGACAATCCTCTCCATCCATGACTTTCAGGCTTCTAGGAGGATGCTGGATGACGAAATGACAGTCAGCCTTTCCCTGCCCAGCGAGTCCAGCATGTTCAATAACAACCGCTCCTCATCACCAAGTGAACAGGAGTCCAACTCTACTTATGATCGAATCTTTCCCCTTCGTCCTGACTACCAGGAGCCATCCAGACTCATCCGAAAGCTCCCAGAATTTGCTCCAGGGGAGGAGGAGTCGGGTGAGGATGAAATCATGGGCAGGGGACAGAGGGAGAAACTGATTCACATAATGTAGGTATAACACTCTTGTAGCAGGTTAACCAAATCCATTATATCTATGCTGGCCTCTGGAGAAATCTACAGTCCATCTCTAGATTTGGTTGCTGCTGCTTCCAGCCCGTCCTGAGACCTTTTCTTTTAGATTTAACATCAGATGTTCAGAGGGACCCACAAAAAAGGCAAAGTATCACTAAGGTGTTCCCAGAAGAAGCTGGGTGGTCTCACCCAGGTAACCTGCTTATTCTGTATATAATGGGAGAGAAGGCCTAGCTGGTGTACTCACTTGACACCAGACTTCACTGGGGTAAATTCTGGACTGGAAATTACATTGGAGGAAAAAAGATGAATGAAGCTAAAGGCATTCTATAGCTGTGGGTAGCTCTCTGAATAACTGAATCATTTAATTTTTGTTGACTTCTCTTTGGTAAATATTCACTCCACTAGCATAAGATTTTATTTTGGTGGTAAATATCTTTTTATCTTTTCTCAATAAAAGTATTGAATAAGGTACATAGTACCAGTTGCTTCAAATCCCAGTCCCCTTTAAAAAGTGCTATAGAGTGACATCAGGAGGGATGCTTGATCGTCTCTCCATTCTCTGCAGCTTTCCGAGGTCATCAGCCTAGAAGTGAGCAGGTTAGTAGCAGAGGGCATATGTGTGGGAGAGGAAGGCCTGAGTCAGCTGATAGGACTAAATGGAAGAACTGAGGCTCATCAAGGAACAAACTTGCCAAAAGACGAAGGGAAATTAACATCCATTTTATCACCGATGGGGTAAAAAAATCATAGAAAGAAAACACTGAATTCATCTAGTTCCCTAGAAACAGCAAGAGTAAAGATTATGTATGAATTCATTTCCTTATCAGAACTGAAGTAATTAACCTATTTCCTGAACGCCAAAAAAAAAAAAAAAAGATCTCCCGTACCAATCATATTTAAATTTTCTAAAATCATCATACATATTAAGCGAGATCATATAAATCCAATCTATGGTTGTTTTCTTGCCTAAACTGTGCTGTTCAATTAATGGCAGCATTTTGAAATTAAGGAAATTTGCTATTAAACCTTCAACCTTCAAGACTGCTGTCCTGGGACAGCATAAGACTTCCTAAGGCTTGGCCACACAATTCCACCGGGTTAGTCAGGGCACTTGTTCATGATGGTGGCTTGTGAGGAGAGTGAGGAACAAAATGGTGGCCTACATTCTGAAGTCCAAAAGAAAGGTGTTTAGAGGAAGCACAACTGGCCCCAAGGAAGTGAATATGAAGTGGGTTAGGCTGCCATGAGGCCGGATTCTTGCTATCCCCTCAGATAGTCCTTCTTAAAGATATTTCCATAGCTGCTCTTGGGAACCAGAGTCAGTGGCCGTGTCTTCTCAGGCTGCAGTGGTGTTGTGAAGCCAGCCCAACCCAATGGACCTGAGGGTGTGCCCCACTATGCGGAAGCCGACATAGTGAACCTCCAGGGAGTGACAGGCGGCAACACCTACTCAGTGCCGGCTGTCACCATGGACCTGCTCTCGGGAAAAGACGTGGCCGTGGAAGAGTTCCCCAGGAAACTGTTGACTTTCAAGGAGAAGCTGGGAGAAGGCCAGTTTGGGGAGGTGAGTTGATCTGTGGAATGAGACCCCCAGTCCTTGGTGAGGTGAAGGAAGTAGGTGGATAAAAATGATAGTAGTGCAGGGGTCTATCTAGAAGTGAGTTCGCAGCAGAAGGTCTCCGCTCCTTGTTTGTCTGCATCGCTCTTGGGATGGATAGTTAGTGGTCAACCTCATCTTTTGTGTAAGAGCTGTGGATAACCTGGGACATCTGACTTCTACACAGAAGAGCTTAAGGCAAGTAAGTCACCGGAGTTCAGATATCCTGAAAAAATACTCAGTGCTTTCAAAAACTGTTTACAGTAGGTTACCAAGGGCAGGGCTCATGGATATTATCGTCTTTTATGGATTATCTAGGAACACCCTGCTGCTTGCTATCATTTTTTCCTTTTAATGAGAGTTATATGTCAAAATGGCAAAACAAAACAAAACAACCCCCCCCCCCAACCCCAAAAAACAACCTTGCCCTGCTTTTCATTCCAGAATTAACCACTAGGGAATGAACCACCACAAAGATAAGGAGGAGCCCTCTTCTAAGTGGACCTCATAATGATGCATGGAATATTAAACTTTTCACTCTTGTAGAAGTCATAGGACTTCAGAGAATTCAGAGCAATGTTGCAGCTGTAATAGGACCCCTTTAATCCTGTAATCTAAGCCCCAAATATAATACTTATTTTCAAAGGAATATGCTGTTGACTTTTAGTATGGATCAAATATTCTCCCTCTGGGTAGATTTGGTGTTAGAGGAGACAGAGGGGGCCATGACATCCATCTGTGGTGTTATGTGGACTTATTCTGTCCCCTGGGTTGAAATCCTATGCCCACTGTACTATTACTAACACAAGTATAATTTACAACATTCTCCTCACCCCAAGGGATTATCTTAGGAAACTGTCTTATGTTTTTTTTATGACCACGGGTTTAACTTTTCAAGTCAAAGCTCAACAGTTATTCCAAATGATATTTTCTAGAGGAGTTATGCTGTGATAAAATACTGTATTGTAGATCTGTTCCATCCTTTATCAGTATTCCATTCAATGCATCAACATGTTATATTAGCTGGGGACGTTAGCATTGTTTATTAATTTTGTCAATTCTTGAATCAAAGATATGTCGCCCAGAGCCTCTTATTGGCCTTTTGTTATTTTGCCCGAGTTGTGAGAGTTAGTTTATCTCCAGGACATGCCCAGCAGGAGTGCTGAGGCATCTTCAGGAGAAAGGATGATGCTGAGACTAGATGACTTTTGTCTAGGTTCACCTCTGTGAAGTGGAGGGAATGGAAAAATTCAAAGACAAAGATTTTGCCCTAGATGTCAGTGCCAACCAGCCTGTCCTGGTGGCTGTGAAGATGCTCCGAGCAGATGCCAACAAGAATGCCAGGTCTGTGGTCTGAATTTTCCTTTGCTTGCTTCATGGTAAGGATTAGAAATATTCCTGGAAATTCCTGAGCTTTTATTTTTCTTTCTTCTACTGAGACGGGGAGGTCTGTGGGCTGTCCTCACAAGCCTACTCTTACGCTGTATACTTCCAATGTGGTTGGAAGTGCTCATCTTTTTCTCCATCCCTTTCAAACACAAATGCATATATTTATATTATATTCACTACATAGTTATTTCCTCAATCCCTTTACTCAGTGCGTACAACAGCCCAAATGTGTTCTTCACTCATGATACCCAGACAGACTCTTGAACGTCACTCTCTCCTCTAGCCAACTTTTCACAATGACAGACACCTTTCTGCCTACATCTTTGTGTTCTCCTGTTTTTATTTCACACCCCTGTTTACAGTCTCATGCTGTTTTTCTCTTTTATGCTCCTTTTCTTCTATGTTCAGCAGCCCCTCACAATGAGAAGCTACTTCTACTTGGAAACGCATCCATGGACCTCAGAGCAAAAGGATCCACAATCCTTTAACAGGTTTCCTAAATGGCTAATCGTTTCTGGGATCCATTACTACATGAATTTCAGTTTCCATCCACCACATTGTTCTCTGACAGTCTTTCTATTATAGTAATGGTGAGTTAATCCTCACCCAGAGAGGCATGCTGGTAGAAAACTAATTGTCTGTGTCCCAGAGAAACCTGAACATCTGGATACCACATGCATCTTCCCATGTGTGTTCTCTTGATTTGTTTCACTGATATTCATCCCAAGAGGAAGTTTATTATTCCTAGTCCCCAAGTTATGGTAAATTCCAAAAACAATGATAGGTTTCATTAAAAGTCTTACAACGGGCAGGATGTGAACTGAAGAGAAAGGTGAGGAAATGGAACAGTGTGGGCTTTCACATTTTTACCAAGAGTGTTGACTTGAGAATATTAACATAACATAAATGAAAAGCCACCCTCGCTGGGTCCCACAGAGAGAAGGGATATTCCTCATATTAGTCTTTGCACATAGCAGAAGAAAGTGGCAGGCAGGAAAAGACACTGTATGAAATAGGACAATATATTTCTGGGTTGATGAAATTTGCAGGATCTACTTGTTCTCACTCTTGGTTGGTAGTGATAGATCCAGGCCCAGGCCTGAACTCTGGGTCCTCACCAGTCACCAAAACCCACAGTCTGGGATTCATAGGAATATGTGAGAGGAGACACTGAATCAGGGCTACATGGGTTCCAAGAATTCATCTTAACAGAGTCTGACTTTCAGTGCAGATTTCCTATAAAACTCAGTAGGGACTTCTAACTGATTTGCTCCTGCAGTTTTGGGAATGTGGATTATTGGCTCCATGTTGACAATTTACAACTCAAGTTGTGGCTGTCACTATGAAGTCAAGCAGTTACAAGTTTTGGCCAAATGAGTGCTTTTGAAATGATTTGAGTTTACCATCCCAGCTTTCAAACAACTCTGTTTGAACAGGCCACCACATCAATGTATGCTGTGGCTGACTGCTGGTGCAGATGGCATTGGGAAAAGCCAGTAGGAGAAAAAAAGAAACGATCAGATAAAGGGTGGTTATCCACCTTGTAAAAAGTATCTTCACTTCATTAATAGTGTGATGCCGTAGCTTTTGAAAGAGTCAAATATCTTAAAGCACTTGGGTTGGTTTTAGTGAAGAGCTCCATTTGCAAGGTAGTTTTTAAGAAATACATATTTGAGTCAGTACTATCAACAACTTTCTATGTAGTGGGCATTTTGCCAAATACAAGGAATATAAAAGTGAGTCATCGAGCTCGTCCTTGGAAACATTGTTATTGATGAAATAAAGGTCCATTGTGTTCAAGGAGGAGTTGAATGCGATCGTTCTGGGTACCAGTTTGTCATCTCAAAGATCTTCCAAAGGGGAGCAAGGCATAGTGTGATGGGTGGGAACGGACACCACTGTGCATTTTTCCTTGCTCAGTTCTGACTCTGATGCCCTCTGACTTTATCTACAATCACATCCTCCAAAGGAATGATTTTCTTAAGGAGATAAAGATCATGTCTCGGCTCAAGGACCCAAACATCATCCGTCTCTTAGCTGTGTGTATCACTGATGACCCGCTCTGCATGATCACGGAATACATGGAAAATGGAGATCTCAATCAGTTTCTTTCCCGCCACGAGCCTCTGAGTTCTTGTTCTGGCAACGCCACGGTCAGGTAAACAAGTCAGGTCTTCTGTCTTTTCTCTGTGATCATAAGAGTAATTCCTGGGCCTGAAAATGGGGAGTGGTAAAGCTTAAGGTTCCAGTTGTCATAGGGGTAGCATGGGAAGTCAATTAGTGGGTAGTGAATGATGGGGCAGCTTTGCTTTGTGGGGAAATCAAGCAGATTCTTTCAAGAGCAGGGACAGGATATAGATGGTTCAACCCTGTTTTTTTGATTAGAATATGCCCCCTCCACAGCTGCTTTCTCTTTCTTCTGTGTGCCCTCAGTTACGCCAACCTGAAGTTTATGGCTACCCAGATTGCCTCTGGTATGAAATATCTCTCATCCCTTAACTTTGTCCACCGAGACCTGGCCACACGAAACTGCCTAGTGGGCAAGAACTACACCATCAAGATAGCGGATTTTGGAATGAGCAGAAACCTTTACAGTGGTGACTACTACCGGATCCAGGGCCGGGCAGTGCTCCCCATCCGCTGGATGTCCTGGGAAAGCATCTTGCTGGTGAGTTTCTACATCTGTGAGCCCTGTCCCAGTGGCTGACCTGCTGCTCAGGTAGGAGACTGGGACAAACCGGAGGCAAGCTCTACAGACCTGGATATTTTCCCTGATTTGAGGGGATTGTCTCTGGGCATTATTATTATTATTATTATTATTATTATTATTATTATTACTCAAGACTTGCCTATTTCTGATGAAAAAAAAAAGTAATGCACCATTATAGAACCTTTAGAGGGAAGGTTTAAAAGTATAAGGAATTCAGTATCCTTTTCCCCCATCTATTCTCCCACCTATTGAATGGTCTTAATTCAGGGCATTTTAAAATCCTTATCTATCTGGAGCAGTGGTGGCGCATGCCTTTAATCCCAGCACTCGGGAGGCAGAGGTAGGTGGATCTCTGTGAGTTCGAGGCCAGCCTGGTCTACAGAGTGAGTTCCAGGACAGCCACAGCTACACAGAGAAACCCTGTCTTGAAAAATCAATCAATCAATCAATCAATCAATAAATAAATAAAACTCTTCTACATTAAAAACTTACAATTCTAAATATTTTTTCCATACATGCTTCTTATAAGTTATTTAGAATTGTCTGTGTCTTTTTATTTTGATTATTTTTACCATTTATTTGTTGAATCCATTATTTTTTCATTTTATGGTTTTTACCTAATTCTTGATGTTCTGCACCATGGATGAATGACTTCAGATGCCTCTCTTAGAGTTTGATTTTGCTGGCCATGAGTATCTGGGCCATTTCAATGCTGATTTTATAGCCACTCAACTCATTCAAGGGATGAGTAAACTATGAGCTTTCACTTACTAATATGCTACCTGGATTATCTTCTGTAATATTCAGAGAAAAACCCAAGTCCAGTTTGATTTTGTTCATGTCTAGTTCATCTACTTATTTCGAGCTGATATTCATATAGGATTTGTAAATTAATTTTGAAATGGAAAAATGTACATCATCTTCTTCTCCTCATCAAGGTAAGTATAGTTAATGCTTTGGAATACTGCCTTTGAGAATCTTTTTTTGCCTTTGAGAATTTTTTTGTGCATATATTTCTATGTGTATATGTCCTTAAAATTTTCTGTATTTATTTTTGGTTTTCAAGATAGGGTTTCTCTGTGGAGCACTGGCTGTCTTGGAACTCACTTTTTTTTTCCTTGGAACTCACTTTGTATAACAGACTGGTCTCAAACTCAGAGGGATCTGCCTGCCTCTGCCTCCCAAGGGCTGGGATTAAAGGAGTGCACCATCATCTTAATTATACATTTAATTATACAAGTGTATGTGTGTGTATGTGGGGGGTAGGAATGTGCATGTAAAGGATAGGAGGTTGCAGAGGCCAGAAGAGGGAGTCATATCCCCTCGAGCAGGGGAGTGGGTGCCAGGAATTGACCTCAGGTCCTCCAGAAGAAGATAATTGCTCACTTCTGTCTGTCGTCTCAGTACTTGGGAGGCTGAAACAGGATTGTTGTGAGTTAGACATAAGCATGGATTAGATAGTGAGAACCTGTCTCAAACAAAAAAAAAAAAAGAAAGAAAATTAAACAAAAATAATGATGCAGAATATATGCCATTTTATAAAAACCTAATGACATTTATATATATACATATTATATATATGAGCCTTTATTTTTATCAATTTCTAACATAACTAAGCATTTAATTAAACTTAAAGGTGCTTTGTGGCCTTAAAAAAATGACATATTGGCCTACATTCAGGGGACCATGTTTCCTACTCCAGTTTTTGCATTATTAAAGGACTTATTAACCAGGGTCATTTAGTGAACCGTTCCTCTTATTTTTCTGATCTAAAAAATCAATGCCCTCTACATGTCCATGTCACTATCTTTATTAAATAGAAAAAGTACATTTAATGATAAAGGCATTTTTCAAGAACTGAATAGGGGAGGGAGCGTCCTGGATCTACCAGGCCTAACTCCAGGCATCTTCTTTTATTCCTACCATCACAACAGTTGACTTCCCCTGCTAATTTCGGCTTTCCCTCGGTGGTTCTCCTAAGTGGCCCATATCCTACAGATGGCCCTTCTAGTGTCCAGAGAGTCAGGAGCCTACAGGGACCAGTTCTAACACCCAGGGTCCACTGGCTTACGGTCTGCATCCTTTCAGCTCTTGGCTATCATCTCCAAGAGAAGCAGAGCTAGGCTGAGATCACAGGGATGGGAGGATGGACTGCTTTCCAATAAGGTCACATTGCTACTTCCGGCTCCGCCATGCACATCTTGCCGGTTGCCACATTCCTTGCTTTGGGCAGGGGAAGATTGATTCCAGATGCTGAGCATGTGCTTATCATGCTCTTTTTCTTTTTGTGCCTGGCTTGCTCTGATTCTCTCTTCTTTTCCTTCCACAGGGCAAATTCACCACAGCAAGCGATGTGTGGGCCTTCGGGGTGACTCTGTGGGAGACTCTCACCTTTTGCCAGGAGCAGCCTTACTCCCAGCTGTCGGATGAGCAGGTTATTGAGAACACCGGAGAGTTCTTCCGGGACCAAGGGAGGCAGGTACGAACGGGTGGGGATGTGGACTTCGGTGATCTCGAGGGAGAAAAGACTTAGTAGGAAGGTCCCAGCTCAAGGATGGAGACAGAATTCTGTTTGTGTTCAATCTATTCCTGGATCTAGATCATTCAGCAAGTCTGTGGGGGAACAAAAAAAAAAAAAACTTAGAATAAGATGTGGTGTTGGTTTGGGCTGGTGAGCAATGAGTCTGCACTTGGACATCCACAAGTGGACTGGTGTACCCTGGTCCTTCTCTGGGGAGGCTCCTCTAGGCCTACTTATGGAGCCTCTTGGAACTTATGGACCATTGAGTCCTCAAGCTAACAAGGAGCCCTGATTTCCTGAGATATCAAGCTTTCTTTGGTTGGTCAAGTTTTTAATGCTCCTGTAAGACCTAGGATTTAAAGCTTGTAATAACCAGAGCATTGCAGTCCCCTAAGTGGTCTGTGTGTAGCACACCTTACATCCTGGTATCTCCAACACACAGATGGTAATAGCTGGAGAAAGGTTTTGCAGGAGATGAAAGTGGGTCCTTCCTGGATTCACCAGACTTAAACAAGCAAATGACGAGAGAGGGGCATACATGGTGCATGCTAAAAATGAGAACGGGCCAGCAATTTCATTTTTATTTCAATATTCTTTCGATAGTGTGGTAGGAAGAATTCTAAATCACCTATCCTAGTTAGGAGGTATCTAAGTTAGGATTTCTGCTGCTGAGATGAAACACCATGACCAAAAGCAAGTTTGGGAGGAAATGGTTTATCTGGCTTACATTTCCCTATCATAGTCTATCACTGAAGGAAGTCAGGGCAGGAACTCAAACAGGGCAGGAACCTGGGGGCAGCAATTGACTCAGAGACCATGGAGGGGTGCTGCTTACTGGCCTGCTCCTCATGGCTTGCTCAGCCTGCTTTCTTAAAGAATCCAGGACCACCCGCCCAGGGATGGCCTTACCTACATTAGACTGGGCCCTTCCTGATCAATCACTAATTAAGAAAATGGCCTACAGGCTTGCCTACAGCCAGATCTTATGGAGACATTTTCTTAATTGAGGTTTTCTCAGATGACATTAGCTTGTGTCAAGTTGACATAGAACCATCGAGCACAGGAGATAACTGCTCTCTTACTGTGATGAAGCAAAAATTTGCCCTTGTCTTTATGAAATATGCAGTGGACCAAGAAAAAAAGTTTCTCTTCCTAGATGAATGTATTCAGACCACCCTTTAGAGGACACATGGCCAATTAAGAGTTGCGTGTTCAATTAGAGAATGGATCGTACTCATCAAAATAATGGCCTAGAATTATAGTGAATTTTGTTGTTAATGCTGTTGTTGCTTTTGAGACTGGGTCTTGCTACATTCCCAGGGTGACCTTGAACTCCTGCCAGAGCCTCCTGAGTACTAGGATTACAGGCCTGCTGCTACCACACCTGGCATTCCTCTATAATAATTTTTCTAAAGTTCTAGAGTGGGCACCTCACAAAGAGATCAGCAATTTTAAGTTTTACTGGTAATACATGAGAATGTCCATTACGCTATACCCTTATCGGTAATAGTGTCTTTCCAATGCTTGGTATTTTATAGTCATAGTTTTAAAACTCGCAGAATTAAACTTTGTTATATCTGGTTTGATATTCCATCTAACTTGCTATTTTAACAGAAGTCAAAGCTTTTGCCTACTGGCCTTTTTACCTGTATATTGGGAGTTGATGGCACACGTGACTAGTAGACGCTGGGTAAAGCCCAGCTCCTATGATACATGCATGATACAGGCTGGTGTTGCGTGGGGTAAGGCAGGGCAATGGGAAGTAGTTAATGGTGAAGTAGGTACAGATATGTGTTCAGCAAAGGCAGTGATAATTTGATGGTTCAGAGAGCATAGGAAATTTAAGGATGGTTCAGTAATCTATCACTATAGCAGAGTATTAAGACTATAGGTAGGGAGATGATGGTAATGACATACGGAAGACAGAAGATGGACTGGGAGTTAGCAGAGGAGCATCT
This sequence comes from Peromyscus aztecus, assembly GCA_902168405.1. Classification (NCBI taxonomy): domain Eukaryota; kingdom Metazoa; phylum Chordata; class Mammalia; order Rodentia; family Cricetidae; genus Peromyscus; species Peromyscus aztecus. The sequence goes on along the minus strand of CABHPQ010001456.1, from coordinate 1,266 downwards.
TCCTTGTGGAGATGGTAACTGGTAACTTCAGAGTAGCATCCTAAGCTGGGATTGGGGCACAGTGACCACACCTGTTAGTGCAATCTAATCTCTTCTAATTGAGACCGATACAGAGAAGGGGAAACACAGAGGACAATGGTAGGCATTACAAGGATGCAGCCTGCATCAAAATTGCAATAAAACTTCAAACACTTTATGGAGCTGAAGTTACAAATGTACTTTGTATCTGTCGTATTGGCTTAACCAAGAAACATGCTCATAGATTGAAGATCTGAGCTCCCTTTGCATTGGTTTCATCTTCAACATGAAGATAGGGCCCACAGAATGGCCCGCCATGAAATATTGCCCGAGAGACCTAGAAGAGAACAAGGTAATGAGAAAGGGGCTGATGAGCTAGAACTCCATGGATGGGAAGAATAGATAGAACATTCATTTCAGTTGCTGAGTTCAATAAAGTGGTGAGGGCATAAATCAAACTATGATACAATTCATTCTTAATATATATTTTTCTCTTTTAAAATTTTTGTTCCCAAAGACTTACCTCCCTCAACCAGCCATTTGCCCCGACTCTGTGTATAAGCTGATGCTCAGCTGTTGGAGAAGAGATACCAAGCACAGACCATCATTCCAAGAAATACACCTTCTGCTTCTTCAACAAGGGGATGAGTGATGCCATCCACGCCTGTCGATGTTCCTGTGGCCCAAGTCCTCCCCACAAGACCTACTGCTCACCCACATCTAAGCCACTCCATCTGGACATTTAATGGACCAGAGAGGCAGAGAATCGTTCCCTTTGCCCTCTCACTGTCTCTTGTCTCCTCCAGTACACTTACTTCCCTACTCCCTACCACTGACTCATATATACTTTTTTTTGTACTGAAATAACTAAAAGAGAAAAAAATAGAGCAGATAAAATTTAGTAAAAATATTACTTGATATACCAAAACATTAGAGCATAAAGGCTAGAAATTCAGATAATTTATAAAAGTTATGCTTATGTTTATAAGTGTGCAGATCCTACAATGTTTTTCCATGTCTCTTTCTATAAAATATCTTTAGAAAGAAAAACTTGAAGAATACGAATGTTTTGGGAAGCATGAGATTAGGCTTAAGGAAAATACTTGGTGGCTATGAAGAATTGCAGGACTTGACATTCCATAACTGATGGATGTTTTCTGTCTGGACATATCCCACTCTCACTCTTAAATCTCTCTCTCATTCCTCTCTCTCTCTCTCTCTCTCTCTCTCTCTCTCTCTCTCTCTCTC
>CABHPQ010001454.1:0-86883 GCA_902168405.1 Peromyscus aztecus | reverse complement strand
CTCAACCCAAAACAGACTCATAACTATCTGAACCAGCAGAACACAGCCAGTCACCATTTTTTCATGACATAGGACTCAATGATGACAAGAAGGGCATTGAAATTGGTTAAGGCTTGAACACAGGCATACACTTCCTGCATAGATGGGTGTGATGAGTACAGCAATTCCAGTACTTGGGAGGCAGAGCCAGGCTCATCTTGAGCCTAGCTACCCACATAGTGACGTCATTGGGGGAATGTAGCAAAGTGGTGGGGAGCTTGCCTGGCATGGGAAAGGCCCTGGGTTCAAATTATAGCCAGGAGAAAAAAAGCCCTCAAATAACAAAGTCTTTAATAGTTCTTTCCAAAAAAGCCTTCAGAGCATCTGCTAATGATTCTTATAGTTTGAAGCTGGCTTTTCAAGAATGGAGATGATGCTGGGTGGTGGTGGCACATGACTTTAATCCCAGTACTCGGGAGGCAGAGGTAGCCAGATCTCTGTGAGGTAGAGACCAGTCTGGTCTACAGAATGAGTTCCAGGACAGCCAGGTCTACACAGAGAAACTCTATCTCGAAAAACCAAAGAGAGAGAGAGAGAGAGAGAGAGAGAGAGAGGGAGGGAGGGAGGGGAGAGAGAGAGAGGAGAGAGATTGGAGAGGATCAGAAAAAAAAACCCAATGTGGCCAATGATATCCCCACTTCAAAAACTCCCACACAGAACTTAGCTCCTACCAGCCCCATAAAACAATGTCCTGTCTAAAGACAGGTCACCCAACCAACAAGCAACTTCACCTTCCCTGTTCTTATGAATTACCCTGCTACCAATTGATCTCAGAGGTGGATTTGACTTTATGGTCCCAGACCTCTTGGCTGTTAGTATGCGATAAAGCTTTCTTGTTTTGCAAAAAATCCTACTGCCATAGCACTGACTTCCAAACACACTGGGCAGCCAGACCCTGATCAGAAGTTTTCCATCCCCCGTGCTATCTAAAGTCCATTTCTATCCTCACTGATTGCCAGGCTTCTCCCTCAATCACTGTCTGAAAACTTAACTCTTCCTTTTATGTCTGGCTCCCAGTGGGGCTGGGTACAACGCCCCCATTTTCAGCTGCTTTGGCTGTGCTCTGCTAATTAGCAAGCTTACTAGAAAGCTGCTGCTGTGGTTTGAATGAGAATGGTTCCCATAGGCTCATACATTTGAATACTTGGTCCTCAGTTGATGGGACTGTTTGAGAAGGATGAGGAGGTGTGGCCTTGTTGGAGGATGTGTTACAAGGTATGGGCTTTGAGGTTTCAAAAGATTTGCTCTGCCTCAGACTTGCAGATCAAGATGTGAGATCTCAGCTACTGCTGCAGTGCCTGCCTGCCTGCTTGCCTGCCTGTTGCCTGCCTGGCTGCCTGGCTGCCTGCCTGCTATGCCTCAGGTCATAGATGGTCATGGATTCTAACCCTCGGAAACTGTAAGCCCCAAAGAAATTCTTTCTTCTATAAGTTGCCTCTGTCAGAGTGTCTCTTCACCTCAATAGAAAAGTAACTAAGAGATGCCTAAACTTTTCCTTTCTCTCGTCTACCTGTGAAATCTCCAGAAACACCATCAGGCCTTGAGGAGGTATGTAACATTGTAACAGTTACAAGTATCAACACACCTTGGAATGCTACTAAATTCTGCCGTCAGTTCTGTGAGGTGCACTGATTATCCCAAAGCATTTTTGTCTTCTTTTGATTCTTTTGGCTATGAAACAAACCTTTCTGTTGTTGTTTGACAGTCTCTTCACATTACACTGTTAATAGCCGTGAGATGTATTTCAGTATTTTCATTCACAGGTTTTAGTTTTGAAGCATTCCAGCTTTGGGAGATACCACGAGATCCTCCAAGTCTGAATGTCCTCAGGAAAGCCCTACGGCTGATTCACATTCACTGTTTTTTTGGAAAACAAATCCAGAAATTTGGGGGTAAGGGAAAAATTTTCTCCCCAGGGATCTATGCTGAGAAGAAGATGCTGCTATTTCACCCCATGTCTCTGACCCAGGACCCCATTTCTAGCCCTTCTATATCTACCTGTATAGTTTAGAAGCCTGTTGGGTTCTATATTACAAGGAACCAAACCAAATATCAGGTGTACTTTTAAGGAAGAGACACATTACATAAAATTTGAATGTCAGAGACAGACATGGATGTTTTATCTGTTTGATTCCAATGATCTTTTTCCCTTTCCCCCACTTCTAGATCTGCCTCAGACAGAGGCAAGGGGGCGGTGACAGCCCCCCAGGTTCTAGTTAAGAAGGGCATTGGGGACACACACAGGCTTTCTCGTGGTAAATCTGAGTTGTGACTGAAGAGGTACTCTCTCCATGGGAAACAGACCAGTGATTTTGTACCTCAAGCCCAGACTCAGCACACACTGTTTCCACAATGGCTTTCTTGTCAGCTGTATGAAGTAGTGTTGAGAGATGACATGGACTCCATCAAGGATGAAACTGAGAAAGTCTCTAAATACAATCCCAATAATAAATATAAAAGGCTGGATGCTAATAGTCTCAGTTAACATCTCCATTGAAAACTTAGTCAAATAAAAGGCTGTGTCTGCAGATTCGGGTAATCTACTTTTTTTTTTAAATTTTTTTTTTAGACAGATTCTTGTGTAGTCCAGGCTGGCCTCTGGCAAGCTCACTATGTAGCTAAGAATGACCTTGAAATCCTAATCCTCTAGCCTGTTTTCTGAATGCTGGAATGTGAGCCATAGCTCCCACCTTTTTGTGGTGTTAGAGGTTGGACCCGGAACCAGTACATGCAAGGCAAGCACTCTACCAATTTAGCTACAGCTCCTACTTTTTTTGTATATTTTTTTAACCAGTTAAAAATCAATGCAGACTTGGATTATCTCAGGCCGTAATCCTCTATCATATTTAAAGTTTTCCTTCCTATTGCTATGTGAATACTCTCATTGACATCATAAATTTGAAAACATCGGCAAACACTATATAAATAAAATATGACTTGAAGTAGACCTATCTATTTGTCTCCTATCTGCAAAACTGATTCTAAGGGATATAAATATCTATAAGAATACAATGAACAGACTTAGCTAGGCATGGTGGCACGTGACTGTAAAACTAGTAGCTCAGGTTGAAGGTTCAAGCCCTGGACTGGGGAAGGCAGATCAGTGATAGAGCACTTCCTTAGTTGAATGAGTACTAGGTTCAATTTCCAGTACTGAAAATACAAACAAAATACAATTTAAAATATAGTTTAGAACCCAGCTAGGTTCTGTACTACAGGGAACTAAGTCGAATAGTGGGTACACTTTATTTTTATTTTATGTGAGTTGGTATTTTGCCTGCATGTGTGCTTGTGTGAGGGTGTCAGATCTTGGAGTTACAGACAGTTGTGAGCTGCCATGTGGGGACTAGGAATTGAATCCAGGTCTTCCGGAAGAGCAGTCAATGCTCTTGACCGCTGAGCCATCTCTCTGGAACCCCCCTTTTTTGAGACAGGGTTTCCTTGTGAAACTCTGGCTGTCTTGGAACTCATTCTGTAGACCAGGCTGGCCTCGAACTCACAGAGATCCACCTGCCTCTGCCTCCTGAGTGCTGGGATTAACGGTGTGCACCACCACGGCCTAGTGTGGTTGTACTTTTAAGGAAGAGATACATTACATAAAGTTTTCATCACAGAGATGGACATGGAAAAAAAGACATTTGCCTTCTTCAAGACACAGAATAAAAAAAGTAATACACAGAACATAAGAATAAAATCCACATGAATAAGCTTTCTGTAGATTTTTAGGATGCTGTCTCCAAATATGTTCAAAATGAGGACACATTTCCCAGTCATACGCATAAATGAGGGTGTGGGCCTAGTGTTTGCCTTGAGAATTGGATGAAATAGAGCTAAAGACTAATGTTTTCCAACGAGTTTTGGATAGTACCGACTAAGACATGACTAGTGCCTACATGCCTGAATGGTTTAACTTTACATTTAAAGAACTCAGAAGGCATGGAGACACCTCGTTGGATGCTACACTATTTTAGTGTATTTTCTGATGTCAGAAGTGTGACTAGTAAATATTCTTATTATAAATCAAACTTACATTTCATGTTTACAGTCTCCATCTTCATAGGGCTGAATAGACTTTCTGGAAGGTGAAAGCTGTAGATTTTCCATGCTATATCAAACTAAGAACTAGATATGATTTCCCTGTTTTGAGTTCTGTATTATATAAAAAACTAGCTCACACTTTAGTTATTATATGTTATATAAAAACTACTGAAGTCCATGTGCGTGGACCAAATTATGGATTAGATAGCAATCTTCCCATTGAGAATTGTTTGAGATTTGCTAAGAATGAGGAAGAAAAGCTATGTATAGTCCAGAAAGAGAATTGAAATGTCAGCTGAAATTGTATTATGTCATAAACACACGCACACATCTTCACATAAGAAATTGTAGCAGTAAAAAAACCAGTGAAACGGTCAAGAAAGTAGTGATGGTCTGCAGCTATCGGGTTACATCTTTGCTGAATTCATCACTTACTCATAACAGTCAGGGACATTATGCAGGTTATTGCAGAGTGTCCATAAACTAAATTGAACTACTGCTGTATCTAGTATCATCACATTCTTTAAAAACAATTGACATAGAGATATTTATGCAAAAATGTGGACTCTTACTAATATCAGAGAAAAAATTAAACCGCCTATATAGATTGTTATATGGGTCAGATTATGACTATAGTGCATGTCATTTTGGAAATATTACCCTAAATATAGCTCATCATAAACATGTGTCTACCTAGATATTTTCCTTATTTTTCTCCCTACTTTATCAAACTGTGTTAACACACATTTCTCTGGTTTTGGACAGGGTGTTGCAACATGGTATGGTCTTGCTTGGTAGTTCAGGCTGGCCTCAAACTCACTGTGTAACCCGTACTGGCCTTGAACTCTGGGCAATCCTTCTGCTTCGTCCTCCTTACTGGATTCAAGGAGTGTGCCACCAGCACTTTATAGGTGTTCCAGGTCTCATATTCTTTTAAAAGTCCTCCCTCTACCATACAAACAAGAAGAAAGTAGTGACAGTTAATTGGGGACAGTAGTGAACTGTAGTTGTTTACTAGACATCAAAATTTAAATGTGATTCTTCAACATAGCTCATTCGCTCCTAAAAAAAACCCTGCTAATTGACTCTGTTGTGTAACACAATAAGCTAAAATAAGTAAAAATGTTTTACAATTCTACAGTCCCGCATAAACAAGCGTTAGCCACACCTTAAAAGAGTAGGAATTCGTAGCTACTTCTGTAACAGCTTCTAGCACATTCCCCTAGTAGACCCAAATAACAAAGCTGAAGACACTGATTGCTACAAAGCCTACAGTATTAGAACAGAGCATAGTACATGTTGGGGTAAACACCTGCCTTTCATGGTGTCATCAAAACAGGATTTACTGGAAGCACCCTCAGCAAGATTACTTTTTTAGTGGCATGTCTTATTTGACTGAATTAAGGCAAATCATTTTTAAAAATATGGTGAGAGTTTAATTCTGGTAAATCTAGAAACTATTGAAACTGAGGTTAGTAACACTTGTATTTTCTTTGGCAAATTTACCAGACCCATTAAAAACAAGTGATCAACCATGGAAATGTCTTCCCAATGTTCTCTTGAGAAAAGCAGAAAACCTTATTGTTAAATTCAGAAACACAAAATTCCAAACTAGATAATTTATATATTATTTAATTTCTCTGTTTCTAAGTTCTTGGCCCAAATGATTCATTTATTCATTGAGTGTACACTTTAAAATGTCACCAATTTGGAATTTAATATATACTCTATTTCCATTCTGCCCAAACCAGCTTCTTAAAAATCATCTAGTGTCATTTGAGACATCATTAACATACTCATTTCAGTTTTTAAATAATTGTCTTAAATAAAAACCTTGATAAAAGTTGGCAGATAAAACTCGCTTTTGGAAGTTGGCAAACTCCAATTCAAAATAATATGTAGTTTACATTTAGTAATAATTTGCTTCTAAATTTTTAATTTTAATTCCATTAAATTTTCTGCTATAAGTAATATATTTGATTTGTGCTTAAGTCATGCATATTGTTTTTACATACTGGTGTTCCAAAATAAGTTTTAATGTCTTTAAAATGGAACTCTGGTTGCAGACTTATAAAACAAAGCATGCAATAACTCAAATTCCCACAGCTTGTAAATAGGAATGCATTTCTACATTATATTAACTTATTTTTTCAGTATACTCATGGAATGCCTTCCTATACTTGGATATTATTATCACTGTGGCTTCCTGAGTCCTCCTTCAATAGTGGTGTTAATTCTTTTTCTAAAGTAATTGATGGAGCTGCAGGGATACAATGAATGATCAACAATTATCGTGTATCCAATTACGCTAAAGGCTGCTTTTGAATTTGGCAGGCTTAATCAATGACAATCCTAAGAAAGTTAATCTTGTCATCACAAGACTTAGTTTGGTTTGTAAAGTTACATATATATATATTATTTTGGCAAATTCCACATATTTGACCTAGTTTTCTCCTTAATTACAAAGTTCAAAGAATACTACCTTCACTATTTCTCATGTTTAATTTTCAACCTCATACATTTTGTCTGCTTTTTCCCCCCCATGATAAAGGTTTATTTTCCTCTCATCTCTTTCAATGCTAAAGGATTGCACCTGTCAATAATCACAGGTGTGTTCCAAAATTGCCACCTCCTCCTCCTTCTTTTAAATCAAAGCTACTCCTCTTACACACACGACATAACCACTTCAAATTTCCTGAGTCCAAAGTCTGCATCAGCTGCCAAGCAACTTTTCTTGAGTCTGAAGTACATCCGAGGTAATGGCTCAAAAGTGGGTAACTGAAAACTTCAAGCAACTTTTCTACTTCCCCACATAACATGTACTAGGTCTAAATCAGGATATGTCTGATTAATTACAATAGATTGGGATGAAGAATGCACATTTAGGTATGTACTGACCACACTGTCTAACCGCTGTGTTACTGTTGCCTACAAACTGGCCACACCCTTAGACCTTTAGCTCACTCTTCTGAAGGACCAGGATGGATGGATGGCCTTCAAGTTTATTAAATAGTTCAAAATCTCAAAAGAGGGCAAGAAGCTCTGAGGCATGCTTTGCCAAGGAATCTAATGTAATTTGCTGTCTCACATTACACATAAATAAAACAATTTCTTACCATTATAAGTTATTCTCATCTCAATCATGTTGACGTTTGTGTTTTATTTACATAACTTTCAAGAACAACTTTCAAAATAACTTTTGAAAATTTGCCCTTTATTTTGACTTCAAGCAAAAATTCATGGCAAGCTTGTAGGCTGTGAAATATTATAAATACATATACACATATCTATCATGAAAAGATCATTCACTGCAGCTTGACATTGACTTAACTTAAAACAATAACGAAATTTAAATCTTGTTTTGGGTTTTGCTGATTCTAAATAAAAGAGTTTAACTGCTTGTTAAGTTTTTGGGTTTGAAACCCCAAATATTAGGATACAAATGAGTTGAGACACTTGAAAAAAAAAAAAGACTTCAACTTTAAAAAGTTAGAGAAAGGCAAGAAACCTGGATCTGAAAAAAGCCTTGTTCCTATATTTCTAGGCTATGAGCGAGCATTCCTGACTCTTCCCTGAGGAATCTGTCCGGCCAGATGATTAAAAAGGAAGTCCACGCTACAAGAAGAATTATACTTCCTGGCCTACCTCGATGGCTGTCTAGCTGGTTTGTGTGAATTAACAAGTTGTGTGTGGCCAGGCTGGCACATGGCAAAAGTGACAGTTACCTTTTTGGTGTTATCCTGACCCTGCCTCATCCACATAAGAACTGTCCATTTCTCCATTTAACTAAAAACAATCTCACCTGGGAGAAGGCCCTGAGAATGCTTAGCTCCTTCCACAGGTCCCCAAAGTACCAACAACTGTAAATAAAACAGCAGGGAATTCACCGCATTTTATGTAGAGCAGGTATCAAACTTAAAAAGCACATCAAGTCCTAGAGTTGCACAGATTCCTAATCTGGGACGGGCAAATCTTGCCCCGGGCTCTTTACCTGAAAATTGACTGCCCTGAGCCTGCCCATGCCTCCAGTACACACTTTCCCAAAACTTTAGAAACCAAAGACACCGCAGACACAAACAGCACACAGGAACCACCAGATCCCGGGTGAAACCTGACCTCTCAGTGAGGACTCCAGGAAGAAGAAAAGATCAGAGGAGACCAGCTCTGCGGGGGTCTTCCTGAGGAGACCCTGGAATGAACGTATTTATTTTCACGCTGCAACTGCTGATCGCTTTACAGAAACATACCATGCTGTAGCTCTGCGTGGAGCTGAGAACAGAAACATTTATTAATGTTATAATTATAATTACTCTTTAACAAAGCTATTATTAAATAACCTGTACAAAGCCTGAATCGGGCCTAGCGAAAACTCAAGCCCTGTTTTGAATCTCCCAAGGCCCTTCCATTTTTCATCAGCAGCGATTCCTACAAAGCAAAGCCAGCCCGGGGGTAGAATCCCCGACTGTAGGTCTTCCAGGCAGGCGATGGTTCGGACTTTGGAACCGTCCTGGGATAACTTAGGGTTCTCAATCATGATCCAGTTCCCAGCCCTGCCTGCCCTGCCCTGCCCTCTGCTCTGGGGCCGGGCAGCAGGGCTTCCTTACGGGAGGAGGACAATAAAAAATTGGTTTTTAAAGTTTCCTCTCTGCCAGCAGCCTCGATGGTCTGCCCCGGGCCTGCTCGCAAAGGTGCTGGGAAGGATGTCCTGGGCGGGGGTGGCCTGCGAAGTGCCCGGGTGCGCTCATAGGTCCCGCGGGTTCTCCCGCTTCACCCCGGCCTCGGCGACTTTGAGCTTCTTATTTTGGTGCGTCTTCACGTGCTTAGCGAGGTGGTCGCTGCGCATGAAGCGTTTGCCGCACTCGGGACAGGCGAAGCGCTTCTCGCCCGTGTGAGTCCGCAGGTGCCGCTGCAGCTCGTCCGAGCGCGTGAAGCTCTTGCCGCAGAAGAGCCAGTTGCACACGAAGGGCCGCTCGCCCGTGTGCCAGCGCAGGTGCGCCTTCAGGTGCGACGTCTTGCCGTACACCTTGCCGCAGCCTGGCACGTGGCACACGTGTTGCTTCTTTTTGCCCGGCTCCGCCTCGGGGGCGCCGCCAGCCGCCTGGCAGTTGGGGCAGCGGCAGCGGCGGCACCTCCTGGCCGTGGCCGCCAGGGGGGCCTTGGTCTGCAGTAGCGCGGCGATCTGGCTCTGGTACTGCGCAAAGTCCGACGGGCCCAACACTAGGCCCCGTTGCAGGGCAGCGGCGGCCGCTGCAGCAGCCGCAGCGGAGGCGGGAAAGCGGGGAGCGTGGGGGGCCCCGGCACAGGCGCTGGAGAGGCTAGTCCCAGGAACCCCGGAGCCTCCGGGCCCCGCGCCTGATTGCGGGATGCTCCACCAGGGGAGGTCGTCCGGGGCTGGGGCGGGGGACAGCTGACGGCAGGTGGGCGGTGGAGGTGGAGGTGGCGGCGGGGGCAGCAGGTTGGAGTAGCCCGGGGGCAGCGCGGCCTGTGCGGCGTAGGGCACGTAGGCGGGCGCGCAGCTGGCAGGCAGAGCCGCCATGCTCGAGGGCAGCATCTTGACCGGCGAGAACTCGTAAGGGTACGAGGGATCCGCGGGGGGCGTGAGTGGGAGCTCGTGCGCAGCCCCGAAGGACGGCTGCAGGTGTGTTTTCTGTGGCGTCAGCCCCAGGCTGGGATGTGGGGGAGGCAGGGCGCCTGGCGAGTGCGCGGGCATGTCGGCGGTCCACGGGTGGAAAAGCCTGGAGGGTGAGCCCAGCGCTGGGTCGTAGGGCACCTGCAGGAAGTCGGGTGCCGCCGCCGCGCCGGGCTGGCCGATCCGGCTACAGGTGGCGGCCAGCAGCGCCAGCGGCGAGTGCTTGCCTAGGTCCGGGGAGGCGCTGGGGGTGCGGTCCTGCATGGGCGGCGGCGAGGGAGGGCGGAAGAGACAAAAGGTTAGCGTTCCAAACGCCGATTCTGGGCAGGCTCGCCACCCCCCACTATTATACCCCTGCCCCTCCTCCGCCGGGCCGTCCCTCCCCCAGACCTCACCGCACCCCACGCGCGCACCCAGCGGTCCCGGGAAACTTTCAGCGCTCCGGCTCCCTGAACCCCCGGTGCGCGGTTGCTTTTTGCTAAACTACTTGGCTCAAAGAGACGCCAATCGGCTTTGAAGGTAAGCGCAAAGGAAGAGGCAGAGGGACCAGCCGGTCAGGAAGAGCCTGGAAACACCCACGGTCGAGCTGTGGGGTCGTCTGCGCTAGCATTTTATAAGCTCTTTTCCTTGCAGCCACCGCGTTCCTCTTTGGCCTATCCTGGGCTAAAGTCAGCAAAAGAGTCCAGCAAGGTGAACCCAGGCCCAGTTTTCTGCCACTCTGACATCCACATACCTCCCAATCCGTGCATCCCTCCCCAAAGGCCACACACACACACACACACACACACCCCAGGTTAGTTGTCAAGTTGGCATGGGTGCGCCTAGGTCTGACTCCAGTGGCACCCTTAAGCGGGAGGTCCTTTTGAGATTCAAGGTGCTCAAAGTACCCGCACAGATCCCGACTCCAGATTCCCACCTGCTCCCGCCCTCTCCCGGGCCGGCCCTGACCTGGAGGAAGGCCTGCAGAGAGTCGTTCCGGAGGACGGCCACAGCGGCCATGGCTACTTCTTGGAGGCCGCTCGTTGTGGAGCGGGACGCGGCCGCCGAGGCATGGACACCCGAAGGCGAGGACGCACGGCCGCCCAGCGTGCCTCCGAGTCCTCCCCGCCCGCGCCCCGCTCGCTCGCCCCGCGCGCGGTCTGAGCGCTTCAGGATCACCTCCAAGAATTTGATAAGGGCTTTGCTGGGCCGCCAGCCAGTCAGAGGAAAGATTTATGGCTTTGAAGTTTGCCGCTACCCAATCATCAAAGAATAGCGGCTCTTTCAGAAGCGAAAGCAAATCCTTTGAATCCACAAAGCTCCTATGGTGTGTTTGTTGGTCTGGATAAAAGAACTGATTATTAGGGGGGATGGGAAGGGAGGAGATAAAGGCGGGACAATTAATGAAGTAATCACTATGTGGGAAATGTATATACACAAATAATTGGATTTTCCTGATCAAAGGGGGCCTTGCCGCCTGGAGACTCGCGCTTGGGTTGCTCGGGACACTCGATCCCCCACCCCCACTTGCAATTAAAGATTTGCACCACGGCAGCGCGCAAAGTGACAAAGTGTCTTTGTTATCTCTAGAAAAAAAATCTGCCTTCAGCTTTCAGGAGCGGTACTTTGAGACTGGGCTGAGGGTAACTTCCCGGTACTTACTCCGCACCCTCACGTCGCCGTCCAGAGTGAGCTCCTGGGGCGGGGCGTGGGACTGACCAAACCCGGCCGGCCGCGTGTCCCACCCCCTGGCCGCCCGCGGAGGCGCAGGCAGCTCTGTGACCCTGGGCAGGGCTGGGCGGCCTCCCAGGGCGGCAGTGGGTGGCGCACACGCTCCAGGCCCTCCCGCTTGACAAGCCGCAGAGTCCTCTTGAGGCTCCCACTGGTGACCTGGAAGTTTTCCTGGGGCTACAACTTTTGCAGAGGGAATCTAGGAAAAAACCCCGCACCGCGCTTACTGCTTCCTCCCACAACCGAGCTTGGCAGGACACCAGAGCAACCCGGAACATACACTTGGGGCGGTGGGCGCCGGGGTGTCGGGGGAGGGGGGTGAGGTTGGACTTGTACTTTCCAGACAAGCAGTGTTCTGCGTGTTGAGCAGGACCGGGCAAGCCTCCCACTTGTTAGGCTCCAATCGGCTTGGGAGCTTCTCCGCAGTCCCCTTTTCCCCATCCCACCCCACCCCATCTCCTTGGTTTAAGAACCCACAGATCACTGGGAGGAGGTTCCTGGAGGGGGAAGAAAAGTCAAAGCAAACTCTTGTTCCGGTCATCTTTGGAAAGTTCATCCACAGGAGCGCTTTGTCTCAGGCACCGAAGTCCTCTCCAGGGGCTGTCTCCCTCAAAACTTCGTTGGAGTAGTCCACCGGTCCGGCAGGATCAGTCAGCCTCCTGCCTGCCTTCTGTTCAGCACCCTCCCCTACTAGTTTCGGGAGCCGAAAGGGATGGACTAGAAACTGGCAGGGCGACACGGGGCCTTCACCGCTTTGGGGGGCCTGGAGTCCCGTCAGAGACCCGGCAGTGGCGGCTTAGGTGACGGCACAGAGAAGTGGTTCGCCTGAGGTTGGCTTAGCCTGATTCTTCTCCGGCTTCTCTGCCTCTTCAGTCTTCCAGGCCACCGGCCTCCCGGGAAGCCCCGAACCTGCTGAGCTCGCGTTGGGTGTTTGTGCACCGTCCAGGGACCACCATGCGATCAGGACCGATGTTCCAGGATCCGGTGGCCTAACTCCCAAATTAGCGCCAGAGGTTAGCGGAACTCCTACAGGTTCAGACTCCGCACTGAATATCGGTGCCTTTCACACGTCCCTCAAGAGTCCTGACACTATGCCATTAAGAAGGCCCATATTCTCCCACGCTGTGGATGCACCTTCGAAATGGAAATGACTAACAGGCCTCACATGCCCCCATACTAGCATCTCCTCCTTCTCCCCAACGAGGTGTCTGTCACTCGTGGACCAGTGAAAGTCACCTCACAGCTCAACCCACGCGGCCTTACTCCTCCTGAACACGAGTTTAGGGTGCTGTGCAAGCGGAAAGGGGAGATGACTCTGGTTTGCCCTGGGGCCTGGCCGACCTGCCTCTTCCCATGTCCAGTTGCAAGAATCCAGCTCTGGAGAAACCTGGGACCAAAAGGAGACCTTTCTCAAGTGCGCATCTGAAGTCAGGGAGCTCGGCCAGGGCAACCTGGAAGGCTGTCTGTTTGGTTCCTCTCCCTTTCTGAGCCTTTTCCATCCTGTCTTTCCTGGAAGGAAGAAAAGCAAGCTGGAAGTATCTTCTTTGGCCAAATGTGTTAGCTATTTTACCAAAAAGGCAAGATGAGTCAATTTACACCCCAATAGTTACAAGAGATAACTTTTCCCGCTAACTTTTTAGGCTATTAAACTTCCACCACTGGCTGCTCGCAGGGCTGTTAAGCGGCAGAACTTTGAAGCCAGGTTTTCCCTGCCTTGTCCCTGAGATCCCTGGTAAGTACGCCTCTGCTTGCCCATCTGTAAAATGTGCTGCTCCCTCTGTACAGTGCTTGTGGGCTTACAAGAGTAAGTACAAAATCTGCAGAACTGTGCTAGGTGCAAAGTACGCTCTGGAGCGCCATAGTCGCCCCACTCCCGAATTTGTTGAAAACAGTTTCAGCCCTCCCAGGGCCAATCAAGAGTTTGGAGAGAGACTTGGAAGAACTGCGCTTTATCTTCCCTCCCTTTGCGTGGAGCTCCAGAACGAAAGAAAGAAAGGGGAAAAAAAAAATCTTCCCAATGAAGTAATGTTCGGAGCGTCCATTAAAAATGCAGTGCAGGGAGATCAAAGCACAATATTTATTTTAGAAATTTGTTGCAATCACCAAGAGATACAGGTATCAAGGCCAAATGTCAGTTCCGTTACACAAAGCCCCCGCGCGGGGCCAGAGCGCGTGGCTGCGGTACCGTCATGTAAAGAGACTTCAAAGACCAGGCGCGCTGCAAAAGTGCGCCGCCGCCGGGAGGGAAGGAGAGAGCCCGGGAGGGCCAGCGCGCCCCTAACCGCTCTGGGGCTGCGGGGCGGGGGTCAGTTCAAAGAGGTATCCGCGGGGGCGAGTTCACAGGAGGGAAGGTTTAATGGGCTTTCCTTTGTTGATGAGTGTATTTGTGCAGCGCGGACCCGGGAACTCCTACGCGTTCCTCACGCCTCGGGCTGGAGGTGGGGGAGCGGCGAAGTGGGAGCAAACTTTCACTGCGGCGGGGGGCGGGGAGGTTGAATACTAGTCTCTCCAGGGGGGCGGCTGGCGGGGCTGAGCGGTAATCCCAACTGCTCCCGGAGCAGCAGGGTGCCGAGACTGGGAAGTTTGCAGCCCGGTTTCTTCGCAGGCGGGCGGGCGGGCGGGCAGCAGGAGTCATCGGGTGCAAACTGCGGGCCAGCAAAGGTGGAGAGATGAACCCACACCCGCACCGGCGCAGAGGGGCGGGCCTGCTCTGGTTTTGTCTTATTAACTCTGGGATGTGGCTGTTTTGACCTGATACTTTCCCAGAGCTCTTCCTTCCAGCTACCTACAGCATAAATGCATCAGACAGTCACCCCTCTGTAGTTTTTCCTTTTCTTTTTTGAAAAAAAAATCATATAATACATATTGGTTATGTTTTTCCTTCTCTCGCAGTTCTTCCCTGATCCCCTACCTCCCTACCCACCCAACTTTGTTTTTTTAATTTTTTTTCCCTTTCTCTCTTTCAAATTAGAAAGAAAAAAATCCATACACTATTTGGGTCATCTTAACACATTCTTATCTCATTGGTTTTTATAGCCCTCAAGTTTTCCCATCTGGGTCTGGCCTTGTCTCTTCAAGGCTAAGCCTTCCAGTTGCCTGAATCTGCCTGGTTAGTAAAGGATCTGGGAAGGAGAAGGGATGGATTTTCCTGTGCTAATGGGCACCGAGCCTCGGGAGGATGCCTGCGCATGGCTCCAGTCAGCCATTACAACCAAGCATTTTCTGAGCAGTCCCTCAGCGGCCTTTTGAAGTCATGCTGCCTCAGAAAGCTGCTATTGTTCTCAGATCTCAACACGGAAAAGATCAAACTTTGCGTCTTCAGTTGAAACATTAAAAAAAAAAAAAAGTGGTTATGGTGGGGAGGGGTTGCAGTTGGATACTCTCCTGATTAACTTTCAGGATTTGGAGCAGTCTTATTGTTTAAGGTGCAAAGCAAACCACAGATGCCCTAAAGCCTGCACTGGACAGAAAGGCTCTTCCTCCTTAGTGTGGTGGGATCAGTCACAAGTGGCTGTCATGCTGTGAGTCTGGTTTGGGGACCAACCTTTCCCCTGAGATTTTCCCTTCCACAGCTGAAGTCGTTAACTTGGACTTGAAGCTTCCAAATGGAGCCAGTATGTAACAGGCAGAAAACTAGGAGAGAGGTTTTGTTTGTTGTTGTTGTTTGTTTTTTGTTGTTGTTTTAAATCTCACCGAATTCTGTTAGCATTTGAGTGACCTGTCATTCATTCAAAGTGCTGTGAGTTCCAGAGATGTTAATAACTGATCAGTGTTGTTGGGAGGTGGGCTGACATTGCGTGACAAATATCATCTGTGTACTGAGTGATTGCCTCATGCCACAGAACACACAAATGCAGAAGGAGCCCAGAGGAGAGGGTAAGGGGAGTTTTTGATTTGCTCGAGGGGGACCTGGGAATCTAAAACTTCTTCCACTCACAAATCCCTTTCTCCCAAGAAATTGCCACGTGATCCCAGGTATGTATGTCTATAAAACAGGCATATAAACAAAACACTGATGATAAATCATGAAGTTATTTTAAGCTAATTTCCATTATTTTGCCACTTATTAAAGATGAAGTTGAACTTGTGTTCTAATGAGATTGATGTGCTGTGGTTTGTGGGTCTCTGAGTTTGTTTTGCAGACAGGGTTTTACTGTGTAGCCCTGGCTGGCCTAGAACTCATACTGTAGGCCAGGCTGGCCTCAAACTCACAGAGGTCCCCCTACCTCTGTCTCCCAAGTGCTGGGATTAAAACTGTGCACCATCATGCTTGGCTTTGTTCTTATTTTTACACAAGGAATTAAATCTTTGTTTGTCCATTTGATACTGCAGGGCAGAAAGCATCTTCACTATTTTTCAGAGTTGAGTGATGTTTTGATACTATCACTGTCAACACTGAGATTACTACTTCAAATAAATATACAGCACAAAATGGAAGAAATGTGTTAGGACTTTTTAAAAGTTGTTGGAAATTCCATCGTTAACCCTAAGGCAAAAATTCACCAACATATATATACATATATGTATATATATGTGTGTGTGTATGTATATATATATATATAATGAAATTCAAGCTATCAATTCAACAATTTAAAAGTCAAACTTTTAACACAATAGATATACTTAGATATACAAATCTGGCACAAATACCAAGGAATGACAATATTAAGAAAGTCTCTGTTTTTCCTGATTATACTATTATGTGTCCGTGAGACTAGGGAACTTAGTGCAGTAAAATCACTGTAGTTCATCACTTACAATAGTCTCAGATTTGACCTATGTTTCAAGCAGCATTCGTTGGTATTGTATGGTGTGACAACATGCTCAACTCAAAGTGTGCATGTTGTGTGTTCTGAACCAAGGCTGCAGTTGCAAGCAGGGAGAAGCACATGCCCTCAGTCTGCCAGAAACCCCTCTGATCCATCACACATTTGATTTTGAATTAGTTTTGGATCGCTGCACTTCCAAACCTTTTTACTGTTGCCAGTTTTGTTTGCAACCCCCACATTCAGTTATGTGACCCCCCCCCATGTGGAGTTGCAACTCAGTTTAAGAAGCTGGGGTGTAGACAAGGCGGGACAGATTAGAGAAGTCAGGAGACTTTGTCTTTGCCCGGGCTTTGTATATGGAAAATTTCTTCTGGGCTCCAATGCAGCTCCATGTCTGAAGGTTCCCTCTCCAGGAGGCCTGGCTTGGAAGGATAGGTGCAGATACAGTTAGTTATTGGTATTGCATGGTTTGACAGTTAGTTAGGGATGAGAGGAGGAAGATTTGATGGGGAAACTGGTGGAAGTATGACTCAGCATTTTAAAAGAAACCCCAAACCCCAAAATTTGGTAATAGGTTAGAATAGAAAAAATAAAAACAGAGAGAAATAAAAGACTCCTATTTTGAAGCAATGGTGCTAGGACAATTGGATATTCAAATGTAAAAGAATGACATTGGAGTAAACGAATAAAGAAACTGTTATACACATAGCATGAAAAAGAATGAGAGTCAGTCATTTAGACTGGACGAATTTGGGAACATTATGTTAAATGAAATAACTTAGGCAAATACTTCATGTTCTCATGTGTAGAAGTTATAAGGTGGTCTCAGACATGTACAGATATAATGGTGGTTGCTAGAGTCTAGGAAGGGCTGGAGAGGGGGAACAGAGGCAGGTTAGTGGGCATAAAATTACAGTTAGATAGAAGGAGTAGGTCCTGGTGTTCTGTGGTATAGTGGGGTGACTAAATCAACAATAATTTATTATGCATCTCAAAACAGTTGGAAGAGGTTGGACATTTATAATACAAGTAAATAATGTTTGTGGCAATTCATATGAAAATTATATATTTAATGATCATATACTGTATATATGTTAAAAGATCATACTGTATCCTATATACATGTAATTATCTATTTAAAAATTGAATAAATGATTATGTATAAGCTAAAAAAAGTCATCTTTCTTTATGACATATACAAAAACATCTCCAGACTGATCCTAGTATTAAGAGCAAAAGCTAAATTCTGAAATTCTTACACAAAAGCAGAGAGGTACATTTTCCTGCCCTAGGTTAGGCAGGGATGTCTTAGATGGATATAGTATCAAAAGGGCAAGTGACAAAAGAAATAGAATTTCATCAAAATATAAAACCTCTGTGTTTCAAAGGACAGCATTAAGTAAGTAGGAGATGGCTGGAGAGATGCTCACCAGATGCTAAGGACACTTGCTGCTTTTGCAGAGGACCTGAGTTCAGTTCCCAGCACCCATGTGGTTGTTTGAAACCATCTGTAAATCCAGGTCCTGGGGAATCTGACATGATTGTCTATTCTCTGAAGGCACTACATATATGTGGTGTACACACATACATGCAAGTAAATCACTCATACACAGAAATAAAAATGAATTCTTTAAAAAAAATCCCTGAAGAAAGTGGAAGAGACAACCCACACAACAGGAGAGAATTATTTGCAAATTCTGTATCTAATAAGAAATTTGAATTCATAGTGTATGAAGAATGCTTGAAACTTAAAAATAGGGCTGGTGAGATTGCCCATCAGGTGAGGGCATCTGCTGTCCGAATCTGATGACCTCCACTAGGGCATCATTAGTAATCATCAGCCATCCCTGGAACGCACAATTAGAAACCCCTTCACACTCACTAAGGTGGCTAGACTGCAAGCGAGATAATAGAGAATATTGTGTAAGATGTGCAGCAACTGGAATCCTCATTCAGCACTCGGGGGAATGGAAAATGGTCCAGCCCCTTTGGAAGGTAATTTGACAGTTCCTCCAAAAGCAAGTGTGGAATTATAATTATACTCCTATATATATAGCAAGAAGAACTGAAAACATGTTTGCCTAAGAACTTCCATGTGGATATTCACAGAAGCACCATTCAGAATACCCCACATGGAAACAACTTCAATCCATCATCTAGTGAATGACAAGATGGGATCTATTTGTGCAATGGAGTATCCATAAAGAGGAACAAAATACTGATGCATGTCACAGCATAGGTGAACCTTGAAATGTTATTCTGAGTGAAGAAACCCATCAATGGTCACATACTGTGTGTTCTTATTTACATAAAATGCCTAGAATAGAAAAATCTATAGAGAAACGGCTCATTAATGGTCACTAGGAACTGGACATGGGAGGATTAGGGGATTATCAATATAGCCTTTGTGATGGAGAGGGAAATGTTCTCAAGTTAATTGTATGGATTATCACACAAGTCTGTGGATATACTGAGAGACACCGAATGGAACATATTATGGCTTGAATCTTAACTGTCTTCTAAAAGCTCCCATTGAAGGCTTAGTCCCACTGTCCGCAGCAGGATTCAGAGATGGGGTTTTTAGGAAGTGACTGAATCATGAGGGCTTTGATGTTATCGATGAATTAATCCAGTGGGGGTGTTATAATTTAATAGGGGATGGTGGACACTTTGGAAGATGATGACTAGATGGAGGAGTAGGTTCCAAGGAACATGCTGTTGAAGGTCTATCTTGTCCCCACTATCACTTCAGGTTTCCTATGCTGTGAGGTGAGCATCTTTAAGAGCTCCACCACATGTTCCCATAATAAGATAATTCTGCCATGCCACTGGCCCCAGAATCACTGCACCCAACTCACCACGAACCGAGCTGTGGACCCAAATAAACCTTCTCTCCTTGAGGAAGATTTTCCAGGCATTTTGTTGTGGTAACAAGGCTAACTGGCATGGTGTGAATGGATGAGCTGGAAGATCCTTGATGGCGCACATCAATCAGTTCCCTCTGGGTTGGATAGGACCATTGCCACCTTGAATCAGAGCACTTGTGGTCAGCGTCGGGGGGCTCTCTTGAGGACTGGCTTACCAACATGCTCTTGTGGAGGGAAGTGGGGGTGGGCTCACAGGCTCACAGGCTTTCCTCTGACCTCCCCAAGGTTAGATGAGACAGCTAAGGGGGGTGATTCAGGTAGTGAATCTACCCCCAAGTTTCCCAGAGGACTCTACCCCACTTTCCATGTCCATGTTTCGGGTAGTATAACTGTCCATAAGTAAGCAACCCAGGGACCTCCCAGTGATGTAGCAGTTCACCCATGCTCCCATAAGCAGCTCCATTAAACTTATTGCTTCAAGAACCTGCGCTTAGACAGAAACTTTTCTTTGGTCTGTTGTTGCCTTCTCTATCCAGGATGAATAGAATTATTTATATCACCCCAGGAAAGGCTGTGTAGCATATACTTGTATCTTAATAAAGTTTTTTTGGGGTGGAGGGATGTGGTATGTATTTATGTGTATGCACACATATGTGTAGAGGTCAGAGGTTGATTTTCTCTTTAAAAATCACTCTCCACTTTATGTTAATGGACAGGGTCTCTCATTGAACCCGGGACTCATTGACTTGGCTAGACTGGTTGGCCAGGGTGCCTCTGGGATGCGCCCTGTCTCTGCCTCCTAGAGCTGGGATCATCGGCACACTGCTGTGCCTGGCTTGAGTCTATACGGGTGCTGGAGGATCTGAACTCAGGTCCTTACATACGTGCGGCATATTATACCAACCCCGCAGTAAAGTTATTTTTAAAACTCAAAAGGGCACTAAAGTTTGAGCCTATCAGCAATAAGAAGAGCCCAGTTGCTGATGAAGATGGAATAATAAGGAAACGAGAGTTTGAAGTTAAGTACCAAATGCAGCTTGGGTTCTGGAGGCTAAGAAAGCTGGTAAGGAGGGAGTAAGTGGCGTGCGTGCGTACGCGTGCGTGTGCGTGTGTGCGCGTGCATGCTCTGCATAGAAGGATTTGTGAACTTCCATAATGGCAGAATAATCAAGTTCACAGAAGTGAGTGGAGGTCACACAGGTAGAACAGAAGTTAGAGGAAAAACACAAATAGAAGAAGAACAAAAGAAGAAGGGCCATCGAGGCAGCCTCAGGAAAGAGGTGTTGAGGCAAGAGGAACAGAATATAGAGGAGAGAAAGAATAAGACCCCTGGGCATGCCAAGAACCGGGGCTGGGCAGATGAGGAGGGGATGTGTGTGTCAACGATTGTGAGAAACACAAACTCCAGGAGGATGTGCAGAGTTTCCACATGCCAGAAATAGACAGATGGCAGGGGACAGCCAGAGTTTCATGCTTGTGTCTTAGGATGTGATCAAAAGGAAACGTTAGGGGCTGGGAGGATGGCTTAACCCACAAAGCGCTTGCCTGAGAAGCACGGGGACCTGACTGCAAGCCTCAGAGCCCAAGTGAAAAAGCTGTGTGTGATGGCGTGCACAGGGATAATGCCAGCCCAAGGAGGTGGAGACTATGTTCATGGCGGGCACCTGAGGAAGCTCAAATACACTCCATGGCTTGAATTCCACCGTAGTTTCTAGGCACCAGGAAGCCAGCCTTCACTGGCTGCTGTGCAGGTGTGCCCAAGTTGGCACAGGCACAGTGCCAGATGTGGATAGGAACCAGGGGTAAATGGTCACATGATTTTTTTCCCTCAGGGCATTTATAATCTAGTGTTGAGGGCAAGGGAGGTTGGAGGAAGGTGCAGTTGAATCCTAGGATCATAAAACAAGAAACTAAAGGCTGAAAGGATCCTGGCAATTTATCTCTAATGGGTAAGACGTGACATTGCTTCCTGGGTTGCAGAGAACATTGGGAAGGCTGTACTGCCTTTTTTTCTAACAGTGATGGGGACACAAATGAACACCTTGCAAAAGAAAGATGTTCAGTGTCCTCTTCCTCAGCTGTAGGGGCATTTGTCCCCGCAAAAGAGATGAAAGTGTCGTCTTTCTTTGACGTTAAGCAAGGATTTTGTACATGAAAAGTTCTTGATATCTGATCTGGATGGAGTAATAAAATAAAAACATGCATTAATGTGTAGGAAAATAACTTTGGGTGAGAGTCTAATGAAGATTTAATGAGAAAATGTTCTTTGTGTCACGAGCTGCACAGGCACGGGTCAAGTCAGGGTCCTCCATCTGCAGTCCTCTGAGACCAGGACTGCTGGATGGAGGGGCGGGTCTGGCTAAGGCCGGAAAGAGAAAGCTATGATAGCAGGTCATGGTTTTCTGTGGCTTGTGGTATCGTCTGGTGGGCAGCCACACTTGTGCCCTGTCTGTGCACACAGACCCTTTCACTGCTAGAGGACTTATGTGACATTGCAGCAGCTCCAGGTTATCTGGGACCTCACCAAATCCTTTGGGCAAGGCTGATGTGTACATGGGGAAGCTGTAACTGGAGGGGTGAAGGAATCTGTCCAAGTCCCGTACCCTCTTGTTCTTGGCATTGGATTTGAATCATGTTACTCTCGAATGGGGGCAACTTTTTGCTCATCTCAGTAGAGTGCCACCTGGGTGAAGGCCTGAAGGCAAAGCTTTAGTATAAGAGAAAATGATCACGTGCTATGTAGCTCTGTGGTAGCATCTTCAATATGAACTCTAGGACCTCATATTGGTCACACTGCAGTTATCCTTCGCTTCATGGTGAAAATGTCGTGGGGACTGGTTGGAATATGTCACTGCCTCAAGGATTCTAGTTTGGAACCAGGACCTTTTCTTTAATTTCTATTCTCTCTCTCTCTCTCTCTCTCTCTCTCTCTCTCTCTCTCCCTCTCACCTCAAGTCAACTGGGTTTTATACATAGCATTAGCCACAGCATTGACCTTGCAAGCTTCAAGACACCAGTTTTAAGGATATAAGTAGTTATTGGTCCTATATTTTAAGAGTCCAGCTGGGAACAGACTAATATATAATCAGGTCTCTGTCTTTGTTTCCATTTCAAAGGTCACCTCAGTCAGGTTTGTGCCTGTGATTCCAGCATTCAGGAGGCCGAGGCAGGAGAATCATGAATACAAGGCTCAAGGCTACTCTGGGATACATAGTGAGACCTATCTCAAATTTTGAAAGATATAAATTAATATTGATTTATCCTTCCTATAGACTGGCAAGAGTCTTGCTCGTGGGCCTTTTGGTCTTGAGGAAGCAATGTCCTTTCAATATGGGTTCCAATATCATGCTAGTATTGGACTGGATCTACTCTCTTTACCTTGCACCTTCTTTGGAGAAGCACTTATGCTTAGCTCCTCCCTCCTAGGGCACCAGCATCCATTCCCTGGTCACTTGATCTCTTTCCCCTAGCCTGCTCATGACTGTCCCCTGGAATCTTGCTCCTCTACAGTTCTCCTAAGGTTCTTCTGGGTGGCTGCTGTAGGAGGTGCCCAGACTTACACTAGAATCCTTTTCTGTCTTTGGCCCTACCCTGCCATTAGGGACCAGTTGCACTGAACAGCATCTACTCCACTAGTTTAAACAGAAAGAGCCTTACTAGCAGGTATTAAATACCTTGCAAACATGACTGGAAGCCTGAAGATGCAGAGTTTCAACTGAGATCTCAGCAGTTGCTGCCAAAGCCACCCCAAGGAACTGCTGCCAGACCAGTATCAGGAGCTGTAGCGTCACAGAGCTGCTTCTGGAAAGCCACCATCACAGCTGCCCAACTTCAGAATCATGTCACATCTACTGTGCTCGGATCTTGTCTCTCAATAGCTATACATACAGGACTGGGAGGGATGTAGACCTCTGTTGAAGTTGTCATAGAAAGAACAAAGGTACCACCACTGCGGTTACTAGCAGGAAAGACAAACACATGGTTCCTACTTCTGCCTTCTGGATTAGGCATGCTGCAACTGATTAAGGCAATCTAATTTTGGCATCAGGAACTATAGCTGCAAGAGAGTCCAGGAAATATAGTTTTTAGTTCTCTAGAAAAGAAAAACAGTCCATAAACAGATTGGAGTGGCTACTAAATAAACCAACCCAAATATCTGTTATATTTGCCTCCTGTGCCAATAGTCCCGGTCTCTAGTCCGAGACTGCCACTTCTCAAGGAACTACCCAAGTATCATCTGCTCTTTCTTCATTACAAAAACAAATTATGGTTCAGCCCCTCTAGTCCTTGTCTCAAAATTTATTGAATTTCTGCCACGTATATTTCCTTAACTATCTCCTCTCTAACAACTCACAAATATATCTTCAACTTTAGCTTTGGTCTTCCTTTATTGGGCTTTCTCTCTCATTCCCCACTTCCATCACTGCTGGCTTACTTCCATGAAATTGCTTCTCCTTTCTTTTTCCATTACCTAGGTTGAAGTCTTCATTGTCTCCTCCCTTCCATGGTTTCACGGCAGTCTGCATTTTTTTCATCGACTACCACAGTATCTCTCATTCCACAACCTGCCTGTCCTTAGTGACTCATCTATAACTGATAGAATGCAGCAGAGATGACTGGAAGCTAGGTCTGCAGACTAACTGGCTTCCACCTGCTCCCCCCCCCCATTGCTCACTGTCCAGATGCTGTCCCTTGCCCTGTCCCCTCTTGTAATCCACTGAGAGAAGCCCGTGTCACACATGCGGTTACCTGCCTGTGCTCTGGTTTGCACCAGAACTCAGCCTTTGAGCTGTTCTATCCCAGAAGCCATGTGAGAAAAAAGTCTTCAAGTAACACCAGTGTTCCTCTGAGTCACTGCAGCTGAGGTGCCAGTGATGAGAGGGGCCATTCTCAGATGGTCAGCTTTAACCCGGACAGCCCACAAACAACAAAACAGGGGTACTTAGCTTACTCTACTAAGTGCGGGGTGTTTCATGACCAGTAACAGGGATTAAGACAACATTCAAAGCCATGGTCAACATTCTGATTATGAACTCTCCAAAATGCCAAGTAGCTTGTGTTTTTACCTGGCTCAAAACCTTACATGCAGGGATGGAGAGATAGCTCAGCAGGTAAAGCTCTCGCTGTGCAAGCATGAGAACTGGAGTTCAGATCCCTGGTACCCACGTAAAAATCTGGACATGTTGGCAAGCACCTGCCTGGGGAAATGGATGGAGGATGCTGTGGAATAATTCTATTGTACACTGTAAAGATTTGTCACTCGAATTGGTTTAATAAAATGCTGACTGGTCAGTAGCCAAACAGGAAGTGTAGGCAAGGCGGCCAAACTAAGGATGCTGGGAAGAGGAAGGATGGAGTCAGGAGTCGCCAGCTAGACACAGAGGAAGCAAGATGAGAATGTTGTACTGAAAAAAGGTACCAAGCCACATGGCTAAACATAGATAAGAATTATGGGTTAATCTAAGTATAAGAGCTAGTTAATAATAAGCCCGAGCTACCGGCTGAGTATTTATAAGTAATATTAAGCCTCAAAGTCAATTATCTGGGAAGCAGCTGCTGGGTATTTGGGAGATGCTGGCTGGACACAGAAACTGCTGTCTACAGAGGAGAATCCCTGGGGTTTGCTTGGCATCTAATCTAGACAATCAGCCATCTCCGGGTTCAGTGATAGACTTTGTCTTTAAAAATGAAGGGGCAGGGGCTGGAGAGATGGCTCAGCAGTTAAGAGCACTGGGTGCTCTTCCAGAGGACCCGGGTTCAATTCCCAGCACCCATATGGCAGCTCACAACTGTCTGTAACTCCAGTTCCAGGGGACCCAACACCCAAGGCAAAACACCAATGAACATAAAGCTAAAAACATAAAAATAAAAATGAAGGGGAAAGCAATTGAGAAAGACATCTGATACTGGCCTCTGGCCTCCACATACATGTGCACCCTCATACATGTACACTGGTGCACACACACACACAAACACACACACACACACACACACACACACACACACACAAATGAATGGATGAATGAGGTGAATACAGTTGAGGAAAACACCCTGACATCTACCCGTGGCTTCCACAAGTACTCACTACTCACCTTTCATTTCAAAATATTAGATTTTTGCTCGGCCATGTCGGCACTGCCTGTCCCTCCAAGTGTTCACAGACACTGGTTTAAATTTCACACCCCCTCAGACTGTTAACCAATATGACAGTCACTAGCCCAGTAGCCCAGCAGCCCAGCAGTCATTTCCCATCAACACATGGCTGTTTTAATTGTTCATGTTGAATGTGAGTTTCTGAATTTCACTAGCCGTTTTTCAGGGCTCAGTAGCCACTGCCCCCTGGACGGCACTGTCTTTAGTGTTCTCTTTTCCAGTTAACCTCACCTCCCGTGACACCTTAAAATTGTAATTGATCGGAATAACGTGCTGAAGATCACACAATCCAATGCCATAAAAGAACAGATACACTCTGCCTTCCCCAACCTTTAGTGTAGTGCCTGGTACATGGTAGGTGCCTCCAGGAAACAATGACAGATCTCTCCATATTAAGACTTAGAATTAATTGATCACTTAGGACTTGTTTTTCCCCCATTAAAACATTCAACAGTGCATGTTCTCTCAGAATAGCTGTTTCTCAGCTGATGAATGGTGTGTGTGTGTGTGTGTGTGTGTGTGTGTGTGTCTTGAGAACTGTACCTTGGAATAGCCTTTTCTCTTTACTCTAGCAGTTATTTTAGAGGATTACTTCAAAGTGTGGATGCATTTTTGTCTGGGTATATGCTTTTTCTAAAAGGATGGCAAGTGTTGCCTAATTCTTGTGCTGTCTTTATCTGCCAACTCTGAAAGTCCTCAAGCTAGGGGCGGGGGAGGGGGTGGTAGTCATTTGCACTATCCAAGGAGGACATGAGAACAGCCAGCTAGTGTATTGAGGTTTAAAAGGTTATTACCAATTGTGTGTGTGTGTGTGTGTGTCAGAGAGAGAGAGAGAGAGAGAGAGAGAGAGAGAGAGAGAGAGAATAATTTTTAAAGTTAACCCTCTAAATTTCTCTTTAAACAGTGAAGTACTCTGTTTGTTTGTTTGTTGTTGTTTTCAAGACAGAGTTTCTCTGTGTAACAGCCCTGGCTGTCCTGGAACTCACTCTGTAGACCAGGCTGGCCTCGAACTCAGCCTCCACCACAGTCTAGTAAATCACTCTTATTTGGTACATGAATGAACAGAGCCTCCTATAATAACCTCTGACACCATTTACATTGGACACACTGTGTTCATGCTAATTGTGTTTATTGTTGTACTTTCTCTTCACTCTTGAAAACAGATACTGCTTTTTATTTAAAAAATGTTGTTTACTTTTTAAAGACTTATTTACTTTATTTGTATGAGTGTTCTGCCTGCGTGTAATAAATGTGCACCACATGTATGCCAGCAGGGGTCAGAAGAGGGCATCAGAACTGGAGTTAAGATGGCTATAAGACACCCTGTGGGTGCTGGGACCAGAACCGGGGGTCCTCTACAAGAGTAACAAGTGCTCTTCCCCACCAAGCCATCTCTTCAGCCCCTAAAAACACATTTTTGTATTAGTGTGTGAAGAACTGAGTCTCCTTGTGGAACTTTTCAAACCAATTTGGAAGACAGTTATTTTAGGCACCGTGGCAACATGTGTTGCTCCCTTAGGTGGGGTGGGGTCTTGAAGACGCAGAAAGCCTTCATTCTGCTTGGCATTTCAGTGCCCACAGATCTCAGCACTATTACGAAACACTTTAGACAAAGCGAACCTCCATCTGGGGTGTCTCGATGAGACTCGGGGCAGCTGTCCCCTCCATGCTTGCCCATGTGACCCTGGAGGGCAAAGGCATTATCCTTGGTCACTTCCAAACAGCCTTTGCCGAGTAGGTAATGCTCGGTACTCCCATCCCAGAGCCAAGCCAGGCTTTCTATGCCATTTGTCACAGTGACTTCATCACTCTTCAGAGTCCGAGACTTGAGAATACAGCAGGAAGAACCGTATAAACACCAGTGTTTTGATCTCCTCTTAACCGGCTGATCACTGACAAGACTGGTTCATTGCTCTGCTCTCCGTATAACATGGTGGGGGGGGGGGCATGGTTAATGCTGTTTTTTTAAAAACAGGGTAACTATGGAGTCTCTTTATTTCATTTATTTATTTATTATTTTTTGCAGTGGGGGCTGAGACTTGAACCCAGGCCTAGTTCATGCCACCCCAGCCCATGCTCCTGGTTGGGATTATAAAATGGCAGGAAATCCATCTTCCAGTGCAAGCGCAGCAGTCTGGCTGAGTGGCTCTGGGAAGCTCTTGGCCTCTCTGGGCCTGCTTTTCTTCATCTGTGAGATAAGGAAAGCCTCTTCTGTCTCTGTTTATGTTTTGTTTCAGGATTCTAATGCCACACTAGAGACACTTTTCTGTCATATGTTACTTTGGGGAAGATTTTTTTTTTCCACCCACTCTTTTAAAAAAGACCAGTTTTCGTAAAAATGTCCAACTAAATTGACCATCTTCACCATTTTAGTTTCTGTTGAGTATAGTCACACTATTGTTGTTAGTCTTTGTGAAATGGGAAGTTCTCTCCTTGGGAGGCATCTCCCCCGCATTCCTCTCTGTCCCCAGCCCTTGTCACCCACCACTCCACTCCCCGGCTGTGTGGATTTAACACTTCAGATCCATCATCCGAGAGGAATCCTATGTACTTGTCTTTTTGTGACTGGCCGTTGCACTCACGGCGATGTCCTCGGGCTTCACCCATGTCATAGCCTGAGCCCTCGCTGCCTTCCTTTTAAAGGCTGGGGAGAGAGGAGAGGAAAAAAAGGAAAAGAAACCCTCCTCTTGAGGGCAGATCTAGCATCATAAATTCAAAGGGTGTAATAGGCCTTGAAATCCAATCTATTTTTCAATACAGAAGTTGAGGGCCAGAGGAGGTAAAAGTGTCTTGTCAAGCGACCTCAAAGGGTAGCGAGGCTCTTGGGCGCACACACACACACACACACACACACACACACACACACACACACACACTGTATGTGTGGAGGGAGATGGTGAGGGCCGTATTAGTGCAGGGCTTTGGAAACAAAAATGGCCACTAGGTTTAGAGAGCACCTGGCTAGAACGAGCACTAGCCCTGAACAGTACCACAAGCACCTGGAAGGTAGGGTAAAGAGCCACCGAAAAGCGTGGGGTGCCCAGCACACTGTGAGGGGGCCCGGCGTACTGCTACAGGGGGAGGGGCCTCGTGGAGCCTCGAGGGTGTGGAAAGCCAGGCTCAGAAAAGGTGCTAGTAAGCAAGAAACGCAACCCCTCTGCCCCGTAGGCTAAATCATTTGTTTTTCAACGCCTTCCTCCTCCCACGAGTGAAGTTCCAGTGAATGGGTCTCCTCTACCGTCCTCTCTCCCATCCACTGGACACAAAGGCTCTGGGGGCTGTGGGCAGGAAAGTCTCAGCTGGGAGACGCCGGCCTGAAGTGACAGAGATGCCACTCCAGCTCAGTCAAGTACAATCAACATCCCTTGTTTGGGGCAGGAAGTCAGCAGCAGAAGTGGGGTGCTGGGGGAGGAATTCATTACGGGGAGAAAGAAGGAGCCATGGGCTCCTAGGCCTGCAGGTGGTGTGGACCCGGGAACTTGGTGGTAGGACTGCCTTGGCCAGAACCACATGCTGGTGAATCCAAAGACTGGCCATGATCTGACTCTTCCAAACCAGCTAATTCCCGACATAAGGAAGGGTTGTCTCAGGTGGTTTATCAGTGGGGCTATCAGCAACACCCTCCATAATTATATATGCATAGACATGGATGTTTTCTAGACCCCCAGAAAGCAGTCCTGCACACCCACGGGAACTCTAATTGATGCTCATTTATTCAGAGACTGTTTTCTGAGAACTAATTCTTCAAAGCTTTGCGGAGGGAGCAGAAGCCACCTTTGTGGTGGACACAATTTTCTTTCTCTCCCTTGCTCCAATTCCTGCCTGGCTGTAAAGCTATCAGGCTCATTTCCATATCAAACAAAAAGGAGGCAGGAAAATGCTCCCCTGATCGACATAAAAAGACACATTACTGGAGATTGTCTAAGAACTTGTTTTTATGGCCAAAATTAGCAAATTATTCACAGTACTAGGTGAGCCAGAAGACAATAGTGTTTAAGAGAACAAAGCCACTCATCAGGACTCTCCCGACCTCAAATCCGCCCCAAGGCAGGTCCCCAGCTGCTAGAACATCTCTGGGTAGGGCCAGCCAAGAGGCTATTTAAAAAAAAAAAAAAGAAAAGAAAGAAAGACAGAAAGAAACAGGCAGCCAGGAAGTCCGCCACTTATCCAGCTTCAGCTACCAGAAAATGCATTCCAGGGCTTGCTCCCAGCTCCCCAGAAACTCCGTGGGTGGCCCCTGTGTTAACTCGACACACGTGGCTCCCATCTCACCAGTTTCCCAGGGATGTGGGGGAACCCTCAGTCATTCAGCACGCATTTCCTTCCTTTTGGGGTTTTGGAGACCCAGATAAAACCTGAGCCAGCTGTCATGCATAAAGCTGCTGATTATCGACCTGCTTTTAATCCACAGTAATTAATAACCCACTTGAAACATTAATCCACACTGGGTGTTAACACGCTTGGCACCTTTTTGGAGGACACCAGTGCCAGGACAGTTTGTCACAGGTTGAATCGGCATTGGTCAGCTGGGACTCGGTCCCTCTTTGTAAAGAGGCTGTGTAGTAAAGAATGAAAGAGAGAAGTCCTGAAATTGGCCCTGGGAACTGGGCGCTTGGTAAGACAGCAATCATGAGGGCCCTGGAGCACACCAGTGGGCGAAGGGCTCAGAATTCTAGAGACAGCAGTCGCAAGGTGTCCAAGTCAGTAAGCAAGTCAAGACTTTTCCGTGTTGCCCTGCCTGGTCACTTCTGCCTTAGGACACCTCTCCCCAGGAATAGAGACTATGTCTGGTGTCCTGACCTATCTCTATACTCTTCTATAGAGTTGCACAGAATGTGACTTTTTGAAACTTCCCACTTGATTTAATGACTCTGAACACCAAGTTGTTGGTGTGCATGAGCTATTTCTTTTTATTGTTGTATAGTATTCCACTGCGTGGACCCATCGCTGGCCATTCGTTTACCCATCAAAGGACATTTTGGTTGTAAAAGTTTGGGGTTATTACAAATAATTCTGCTGTAAACATTATGTACGAGTGTGTAAGTACATGGGGTCTTCACTTCATTTTCTTTCAATGTTTTCTAGAATTCCCACGAGAATCTTTGGTCTATAGGCTGGAGGGATGGCTCAGTGGTTGAGCTCATATCTTGCTCCTGTAGAAGATCCAGTACCTACAAGGTGGCTTACAACCATCCATAATTCCAGTTCTCCTGAGGCACCAGGCATGCATGTGGTGTAGAGACATACATGCAACAGAACACTTACACGCATTAAATTAAATACATAAGTCTTTAAAAAATAAAGAGGAAACACTGGACTAGAGAGAAAATGAAAAGGTAGCTATGAACTATCCCGAATACTCATGCAATCGTCTTTGTGACTGTGTTCTGAGTATGAACTTGGGGTTGAAATCCTTGCTTCACCCCTTGATGGCTAAACCTTCAACACAGCCCTGTAACATTTCTGTGAGCACGCTGTGAAAATGTGCAGGTGTCCACTTGGAAGTATAGTTTCTGGGCTGGAGAGATGGCTCAGCGGTAAAGGAGCTTGCTGCCAAGCCTGAGATCCGAGTTTGCTCTCCAGGATTCACATGGTGGAAGCAGAAAACCAACTCCTACAAGTTGTCCACTGATTTACATACATACATACATACACACAGAGAGAGAGAGAGAGAGAGAGAGAGAGAGAGAGAGAGAGAGAGAGAGCCTAACTTCCCCTCCCGCACACACACAAAATAAATAAATGTCATTTAAAAACAGCTCTACAGCTCCATAAAGTAGGGCTGGTTATTACTCTGCAAATTCAAAGTCTGTCCTTCAGTCAAGTCAACTCCTGGCTCCTCAATGACCATTATAATGGTGGTGCACACTTTTAATCTCAGCACGCAGGAGTCAGAGGCAGGTGGATCTCTGAGTTCAAGGCCAGCCCAGTCCTCAGAGCAAGTTTCAGGGCAACCAGGGCTACATAGAGAAGCTGTGTGTGTGTGCGTGTGTGTGTGTGTGTGTGTGTGTGTGTGTGTGTGTGTGTGTCACACTTTGGATCTTGCACATCAGCTTTAATGAGCTCCACCCTGCTGTCCTGCTGTAGACCCTTGCTTGGTACGGGTTAAGGTCTCAGGCTGGGTGGCACTACTTCCTAAGTGCCTTCCCCTGGGGTTTGCCCTTCAGGGTACTGTGAATCTCTCTAACTTGTCTTTCCTAGTCTACTTTCTGGCCATTCGAATTGCTTCTTATCCCATGTCTGTGTGGACTGTGGGCTTCTCAGAGGCAGGGACTGTGGGGTCTTGCTTACCACGTGTCTCTGGTACCTCACATGGTGCTTGTCAATAGGTCCTTATTAAATGTTTATTGAACAAATAAACAAATGAGGGAGTCAGGATCCTGCCCCTGTGTGGTAGCAAAGGGTTTATCGCCCAGTTAGTTCCCCTGGAAGGTCTAGGTCTGCTGTGATCTAGATCTGAACCCCTCTGTCGGTGGCAGAACCCCGGGTCAGACACTAATGATGGTTTCAAGGCTATCAGTCTCACTGGGGTGAGCCCTGGGAGGGAAGGAAACGCAGCAGGCAGGGAGAAGCAGACCAAGGCAGCATAAGAGAAGAACTAGTCAGGACTTAAAGTTAGAAGAAAGTACTTAAAGTGCAAACTAGCTGCAAGTGATGCGGATAGCCTACCAGCCCTGGGGATCGTGTCCGAGAAGATGTGGGAAACTGGACCTGTGTTGGTTGCTGTCCTCTTGCTGGAACAGGACCCCTGACACAAACAACGGACAGGAGAGGTTCATATTGGCTCACGGTTCAGGAGATAAAGTCCATCACACCAGGGCAGGTAAGATGGCTGGAGTCTCTAGCAGTGGGAGCTTGTAGTAGCTGCTTGGTACATGGCGCTCACTACACAGAGAGAGACTAACTGGAATTGGGAGTGTGTGTGTGCTACCTAACCTGGGACCGACATTCTCCAGCCACATGATACCTCCTGAAGGTTCCACAACTATTCAAAGCATTACCATCAGCTGGGGACCAAGTGTTCAAAGCCACGGGCTTGTTCAGGACTTCAGGCTCAGATTCTGGGACCATAATGGGTCTCAGAACCTCCACTTACTGCTCTGTGACTGTTCATACCTTACCTGTCTATGCTTCATTTTCTCATCTATAAAACGCTGGAAATAGCCGTATTTACTCCTGGGACAATGAGGATTAAAACCGTTCATAAACAAGGGGATTAGAACCATGCACATAATGAATGCCCAGTGTTTAAACGCACAGACACACAAATAAATACGGGAGAGTTCTGTGAGGTTCAGAGAGGAAAGCGCAGCCCCGCTGCATAAATGCTTCAAGGAAAGCTTCCTGAAGAGTCTGCCTGCTATTTTAAAATTCCATGCTTGGGTAAATATGCAGAAAAGGCAAAGCTGTAGCCGAGAGCTGTGGGATGCCACATAACCAGGCCTCTCAGGAGGGGACCAGAAGTCACCACCATCTGATGTCTGCCTTGTGGCTGCATGAAAGGAAGTTGGGGGTATAAGTCTAGTTCCTGATGGGCAGGTGTTTAAACCCAGAGCCATCCTCGCAGTTGGCACCCTCGGTGAGGACTCCGCAGTCAGGCGAGGATTATGTCAAGAGGAGATGAGATTGCTCTTCCACTTGGCGCGGGTAGCACCAGCAGGGCTGCGCTGAGGCTCCGTGGCCGGGGCTGAGCAGGACTGAGGCTCCGTGGCAGGGACTGGGCTTCGCTGAGGCTCCGTGGCCGGGGCTGGGCTGCGCTGAGGCTCCGTGGCCGGGGCTGGGCAGGGCTGAGGCTCGGTGGCTCCAGCAGGACAGGGCTGAGGCACAGAAACAGGGCCTGGGCGGCCAGAGTTCAAACCTTTGCTGTTCTCACACATGCTCTGCTTTGCAGAGAATCTGAAGTCTGTTCCCCAGAGCAGTCACCTCTCCAGTTTTCATGGTCACTGTCACCTCTACATTCCAGGTCCATCTGGCCACAACTGTCTCAAAGAGTCACCCGCAACTCTTTTATCATCAAACGAACAACGTAATTAATGCAAAGTGTTAGTTCCTGAATTCTGCTGTCAGAAGCGACATAAAATTGAAACGAAAAAGTCAGTGCTGTGGGTATGGCCTTTCCTTTAGAGGATTTTATTTTAGTCAATGAAAAGAAAATGCTAGAATGGAAAGGGGTTTTGTAATATTTTATTCTCGTTTTCTACTGGTAAAAGTTTTGAATTTATCAATTGCTACTAATAGAGATCTTTCAGAATTCAAGTAGTATAGGCAAAATTAAGAACACAAAAAAAACTCCTCTGAGATAGAAATATAAGTGCTTATGAAATGATTGTGTCTTTGGAAGTCTCTTAAACTATTCTAAGAAATTATTTGTAAATATGGCAATGAGGAACTGGGAGTGTAGCTCAGTTGGTAGGGTGCTTGTCTAGCACGCAGGAAACCCTGGATACCACGCAGGAAACCCTGGATTCCGTTCCTGCAAGAACAAACACACTCTGGTGACACATACTTCTACGCCCAGCATTCATGAGGCAAAGATAGTAGAATTCTAAGTTCAAGGCCATCCTTATCTACATCTCAGGTTCAAGGCCATTCTGGGTCATGTGAGAAACAGCATTTTTTTTTCTTAAGTGACTGATGATATTATGTAGGAGGGTCAGTATTTTATTTATTTTTAATTATATTTACTTGTCTGTGTGTGTACATGAATAAAGTATTCATGGTTGGAACTGAACTCAGGGCCTCTACAAGAACAATATGCCCTCTTAAGCACTGAGCCATTATCTCTAGTTCAACCATGTTCTCTTTTTTTATATATAATTTATTTATTTGTATTTTATGTACATTGGTGTTTTACCTGCATGTACGTCTGTGTGAAGGTGTCCGATCCTCCGGAACAGGAGTTACAGACAGGTGTGAGCTGTCATGTGGGTGCTGGGAATTGAACCCAGGTCCTCTGGAAGAGCAGTCAGTGCTCTTGACCCTGAGCTATCGCTCCAGCCCCCTAACCAGGCCCTCTTAACCTCTGAGCCATCTACATTCCCAAGCATAGTAAGAGACAGTGTTTTGAGGGCAGAGGATTTTGGCGACAGGAGTGAAATACTGAGCAGAATATTGAAGAATGAAGTATTTGCCTTGTGAGAAAGGACAACTCCCCACCCCCAGCCCCCAATCCTTGATGGAGGGCAGGAGGAAGGTGCTGGAACCTCAGGCATATGACTCCACTCTTCCTGCC
Organism: Peromyscus aztecus; assembly: GCA_902168405.1. NCBI lineage: Eukaryota > Metazoa > Chordata > Mammalia > Rodentia > Cricetidae > Peromyscus > Peromyscus aztecus. The sequence goes on along the minus strand of CABHPQ010001454.1, from coordinate 52,446 downwards.
GACCCTCTGGTGGGGGACCGGGTGGGGGAGGAAGCATGCTGCTCAGTGCTGACTTTTGGATCTTGCCGGGGAGACTGGTAACTCTCACTGTGGCTCAGTGGAGCTTGCTGAGGTAACACAGGCCTGCTCAGCCAGTGCTCTGAGAACTGCTATCAGTTCCTCTCCTTCATTGGCTTCACCCTCCCCCACACACAACAGTCATCCGAGTCCTCCTCGGATTGTCTTGTGGACAATCCATCCCCTCTCTGCTCTGCTCCCTGCCCTCCCTTGCTAGAATGTCTCCAATTTCACACGGGGGACACAGGACAAGCTCTTGACTTAAGACTGCCTATCAGTTCTCCAGGGCCACCTTTTGGACTCATGGCAGAGGTCATTGGCTCCCAGTGCTGGCCAGGGCTGTCTGTACTCTTGGTAAGTGGGACCATACCAAAAGTGAACAACCCAGCACGCCCTGGTCTAATCTTTCTTACAAAGATCCACTTTTGGGTTTCACATAGTTTTTCTGTCTTGTATTTATTGAAAATTCAAATGAAAATATTTACAGAATTGACTTCAGCCTGATTGCCCATCAGCTCACCCCACGAGCATAAACATTTTTCTATCTATTGCTGCCCACACTTCCAAAATTATTGGCTGGAACACCCATGCCTCTATCCTTCTGGCCTTTTGCTTAGTTTTTGTTATAAATGTTTCCCCATGTTGCTCTATAATGTACAAAAGTTTTAATTTCTAATAGTTTCACAATAATCCATTTCTAATGGTGTGCCAAAACGTATTCATTACCTAACCGTGCAGTTTATGGACCTCTTCTCTGAACCACTGGTTGTGAGTTCAGTCCTGGAACCTCGTACAGAAACCAGAGAGGTTAGAACAGGATTCGATGCTGTTACAAAGATTACACAGAAAAGCATTTGGGGATGAATTGATTATAACTAGGTTGGTTCCCATAGAAACGCTATGCATTGGATGAGAGGAAGGTAGCCTGCTGCTTTGTCCCTTAAACATTTCTTTTGTAACACTGACTGCTACATGGTTAGTACAAAAAGACAAGTATTACCAACTTTTAATACACTTCACAGGCTTGTTTGGAAATTGAAAATGGTATCCATACCTATATTGTTTTAAAGAGCATTTTATAGGGACTGGGGATACAGTTCAGAAAATATCTATTACTAGCAAAAGCTGGGGTTTGCTCCCCAGTATGGAGGATGGGAACTATACTGTAAAAAGTATTTTAGCACCATTATTTTTTTTTCTGACCCTTTGGACCATTTGGAAGTCTATATATTATTCCACTGCATGTCTGGACCATTATGCCTTGTGTTTGAATATCTGAATCAATCCTTGTTTTACTGTTGCTGTTATACACAATGTTGCAAAGAATGACTCGTTGTCCATGGCTCCGCCCACCCTCCCAGAGAGGATTCCTATCTGTGGACTAGCTGGGAAAGGAGTAAAGAGGCTTCCTTTTTCTTTTTGTGACAAGGTCTCACCGTGTAGCCCAGGCTGACCTCAGACTTGTTCACCATGTAGCCCAGGCTTACCTTGAGTATCTGATCTTTCTACTGTCACAGGTATGTGCCATCATGCCTGGCTTATTTTTTTCTTCTTCCTTTAAGTGTCTTTGACTTTTTTTTCCAAGACAGGGTTTCTCTATTTAACAGTCCTGGCTATCTTGGAACTTGCTCTGTAACCAGGCTGGCCTTGAATTCAGAAGGATCCACCTGCCTCTGCTTCCTGGTGTCTCCTGCACACCTAGATTTTAGGTACTGGAATTAAAGGCATGCACCACCACTGCCCAGCAGTGCCTTTGGCATTCTGTTTGGAAAGGTCTTTTCACCTAAAAAATAGGGAAACATTTACCTACTTTTCTCCTACTTTTTATAACCACTTTTCTCTTTTCACACAGATCTCTTATTCATCTATTTAGTACTTTTTAAAGATAAAGTGCTAGGCTGGGCGGTGGTGGCACATGTCTTTAATCCCAGCACTTGGGAGGCAGAGGCAGGCAGATCTTCGAGTTCCAGGCCAGCCTGGTCTACAGAGTAAGTTCCAGGACAGCCACAACAGTTAACATAGAGAAATCCTGTCGGGGGGGGGGGGGAGTGCTAATTAACACCTGTAAGGAGATTATTCATTGCTGTGAGAGATTTGTACACTGTGTGAAGACGTATTGCTATGATTGGTGTAATAAAAAGCTGAACAGCCAATAGCTAGGCAGGAGGTATAGGCAGGATTTCTGGGGAGAGCAAGGAAGAGGAGAAATCTAGGTGTGCAGGAGACACCAGGAGACATGGAGAGGAAACAGGAGGTGTAAGATAGAAGAGAGGTAAGGCCGTGTAATAGAATGTAGGTTAATATAAATGGGTTCATTTAAATTATAAGAGCTAGCTAGGAACAAGCCTAAGCTATAGGCCAAGCTTTCATAGTTAATAATAAGTTTCCATGTCATTATTTGTGGGCAGTCCCGACCAAAAAAGTCTGACTACATATGGTGTCCAACATGGGTGGGGCATGACCACACGGATGGAGAAGCCATGCCAGCTGGCACCACCAGAGTCACTGCATGGGCCTCTCAGCAAGGACTCACGACAGTAGGCTGCCACTAGCAGGGACTCTGAAAAATGGGCTCCGCAACTTCTCAGAGCCGGGGCAGTAAACTCGGCTCCCACCCTTACCTGATGTCAGGAATCTAAGCTCTCAGGGAACTGAGGGGGGCATAGCTAGTCTCCAAAGCTGAGCGGCAGAGGGCCTAGCTGCTGCCTAGCAGTTTAAGCTTTGGCTCACAGGGTCAGGGAATGCTGTTGGTGCTTAGTAAAGCCAGGTCAGGAAAACAAAAAAAAAACAAAAACAAAAAAAACCACCTCTAAGTAGTTACAGAATGCTTAAAAATGTGCTTAAATGCTAAAGAAAAAAGAAAGAAAGAAAGAAAATGGGACTAGACAGTCATAGAAAAAATTAAATAGTTTAAAAATAATAAAGTTGAAGTCTTTAAAGAAAGGGTAAAGTAATAAAAAAAAGCTATGTAAAGATGGGAAATACACAGGGTGTCTGGATCCTGTATGGTGCTTTGTTGACTTTGAATTGTTTTTTGAATGTTGATGAGTGAATGGCAACTACTGAGAGACATGGGACTGTCCTGAATTAAACTGGCCTAGATACTTCAGGGATGTCTTAACTTTAAAATGGAGTTCAGAAAATGTGTTGTGTTTGGGGAGAGGCTATGCTCCCCCCTCCCCCCAGGCATAACTTCTTGTGTTTCTCTTCAAAATTAATGAAGGTCAGATTTGATTGGGGGAGACCTCCTGAAAATCTTGACTACAGGCATGAAAAAAGAAACCAAGAAAGACTACAGGACAGGTGGTGTATGTGCTGACCCCTCAACATGGGAACAGTTCTGAGACTGGATGAGACATGATAAATCTTGTTGGCTACAGAGTCCTCATGACTTATTATTACATGCTACCCTTTCATATGGATGGATAGAGATTTACATTATAGTTTAGTTATACAGTTCAAGCAGACTTATAAAGTTGACAGATGCCTTTTACCTGCTCAAACATCAAACAAAAAAATTATCTTTAGCTGACTTGTACACACTGCACATTCCAAATTTGTGTTAATGCAGATATACATGTTACCTTTAAAAGTTCGCGTGTTTTCAGGAAAAAAGGACTAGATACCATTGAAAACAAGTAGCCCAGGTGATCCCACCTCTGAGAATGCCTCTGTTGCAGTTTCCTCAAAATTCTGCATCCAGAACAACTTCAAAGCTGCTTGCTGGAATGGTTCAACCTCATAGACTACTTTAGTCAGGACTTCAGATAAGCCATATACTCTCCCATCACATAGAGACTAAACAAAAAATAATAGCTCTCCCAGGACTTACCATTATCCCAGTTTTCTCAGGTCCCCTAAAAATGCCATTGCCTCCAGACAATCAGAAGCAGCCTAGAGAACAAGACACCACATTCCCAAGAGGCAGGGTGCTTTTTGGTCATTTGGTGGGTTACGGATGTTTGTCATCATTTAAGGGGGTTGATTGCAAGTTGTTACTGGTCACAGTCAGGGAAAAAACTAAGCAAAGGAGGTTAGATTCAGGGATTTAATTCTGAAAAGAAAAAGGTGCATATAGGAATATGTGGGAAGCTGGCTCCCACTATTTCCCAGGGTATTCTTGAGGAGAGAGGGATAAGAAATATTTAGGTAGAAAGATAGTGTTGTGGAGAAGACAGAAACATAGGATAGCTTCAGGAGGACCTGGATCAATATCCATTGGCCCCTTCTGTCTCTTCAAAAGAGCATTTTATAGGAATGCCAAGGGGCGGGTCAAAAGACCTTCCCCTAGCACAGCCAAGTGCAGACCCTTCCAAACACCTGGTAACCACACATGTGGTCAAGCCATCTCCTAATGCAGCCCTGCTGGGTAAAGCAAGCTCAGATCTCCACTAGGAAACCTCTGTGGACCCCCCACAGGAGTGATAGGATAAATTTTTTAATCTAACTTTAAACTAAAAAAGCAACTACTATTCTTAAATATTTTACATTGGTATGGATTTTTGTATATTGATACAAATTTAAGGTTATTTTTATTATACTGTATATATGTTTCTACTCTTGTATAAGGTATTGTAATTATGCAGCTCATTTAACAATGTAATATGAATTTCTAGTCCTTGAAAGTTATTACTACAAACTATTTAGGATAATTAAGAAATACAGGTTAGTAGTTAGTCATCTAACAATCCAACTTGTAGTCCTATTAGGTATGTTTTTAAGGTCAAAGAGAGATATATTTTGGATAGACAGATGGTCTTGAAACACTTCAGAGACCAACAGAATACGGCATTTAAGATGTTTTAATAACACAAGGCTTTTCATGACAGTGAGACATGCCTGATCCTGGCAGCACCAATTTACTTTAAAAAAAAAAAAAGGATGATGGGCATCAAAGAAACCTCCATATAGAGTTTGCTTTCTTTGTGGCAATGTTAGCCAGTGGGCAAGAAATTGCCCTTGCCTCTACTGCTGACAGTATGCTGGTATGCTGTCCAAATTGGACAAGCAGGACACAAAAGAAGGTGATTGGCGAACTTCGCCAAGACAAGGTAGGACCGTCCTTCAAAAATTCCTGCTTCACAAAAAAGTCTGTCAGATATTCTGGACCAGGAGCCTGAAGATGGATGCTCCAACATTACAGAGGAAGCTTGGGTGACTGTCCAGGCAGCCAGCTTTCTCTGTTGTTTCTGTGGTTTTGGAACTTGTTTGCTCTGCACTTCCTGTTTACTCAGGTAATATATATCCTTCTAGGGTCTGTGATGGCGATTGAAGACCAGATAGTTACAGTTTTCCTTGTTACCAAATTCAGAAAAGAAACTTATAAAAGATCTGTGAATTTTATAGGTAGAAAAACAGAAAAGCTTAAGTTGTTTATCTAAGTTTTAAGGTCTAAAAGGATTTTTTTTTTGGATGATAGAAAAGTTATGATAGAAAATGGTTTAGGTATGAAACTTTGAACTCATTAAGATAGGATAGATAATACATACTTTCTTTGAATTTGCCAAATACAAATGGACCGGATATTGTGAATATAATTCTTACCTGATAATTGTTCTTATTGTTTATAGTTTTATTATGTTAGAGTTAAAACCTTTCCTTTTTTATTTAGACAAAAAGGGGGGAATTTTGTGGGATATTTGTACACTGTGTGAAGATGTATTGCTGTGATTGGTGTAATAAAAAGCCAATTGCTAGGCAGGAGGTATAGGTGGGATTTCCAGGGAGAGGAAGGAAGAAGAACAGGAATCTACGTACCCAGGAGACACAGAGAAAATAAGGAGGTGCAAGATGGAAGAGCGATAATGTCATGTGATAGGATGTAGATTAATATAAATCGGTTAATTTAAGTTATAAGAGCTAGTTAGGAACAAGCCTAAGCTATAGGCTGAGGTTTCATAATTAATAGTAAGTTTCCATTATTTGTGGCCTGGTGGTCCTGACAAAACAGTACAACTACAATTCATTCTCCACCCTTCTTCACGTTGCTGTGAGTCTTCTGAGCACAGAGAGACTCTGTCTGCCATTGTCCTCAACCATCTTTTCAAGGACTTTGCAGATGTGGAGAGCAGAGAAAGCCTTGTTCCCTTAGAAGCAGAGGGACTCATGGTGAGTTGTGCAATATAATGATGATAATACCTCAGTTTGGGGCATAGAGCAGGCAAGTTTGCTTCCCGTTAAGAAGGGGTAAGTTCCTAAGCTTGAATGTCCTCTCCTATTCCCTCCTTCTGCGTGCAGGTTTGATCTTTCTTTGTGCATTGCTCTCTGGGAATAGGCAATAGGTGCAAATACTGATCCCTGGCTACTGTGTTCCAGCTTTGCCCCTGCATTATGGATTGTGTGGTTTTATTACCAACCATGATGTTGGAAACAAAACCAAATTCAACAGAATAGTGAAAAAGAAGCAGTTTTCAATATCGAATTCTGCAGAAAGGGATGCTGGAATAGAGAAAAGTTGTGAATGCCTGGCAGGCTGATTTGGCACAAGACCATAGTTTGTAAAGTTCCCCCACCTCCAGGCTGCAGCTATCTCCTCCCCAGACTCCCCCATCTCATTGATTTAGGGCACAAAACCTTATCTAGTGAATAATTTGGGACTTGAGACTTACCCTCTTTTTCTGATCCTAAGTTCATTCATGTCGCAGATCACCAGTAACTTTCCAACACTCAGCATTCTGTGACAAGCAGTCGCCATCACCAGTCAGGGAAGAGAGGGGCCTAGCTCCTCCTCCTTACCTGTCACTCTACAGAACTCCAAAGATACCTCCTATTAAAAATGAATGGTAACAATCTACATCTTGTATCCAAGACTGCACAGCAGGTTAAACATGGCTGCTTTGGAGGACTTTGTGCCCATTCCTGAAATTTAGTAAATTTTTCCAATGTCCTTCACTGAGTCACTCGACCAACTTGAAATTTCATCTGTGTCATCCAAAACTATTGTGTTTCTATTTTAACTTTCTTGTTCTGTTTCTTTTTCTTTTTTGGTAACCTTATATTTTAGTATTCAACATAAACAACTTCTCTCTCTCTCCCTTTTTCTTCCATTTTCCTCTTTAGCCCTGTCTTGTTACCCTTGGTATTCTTTGTCTGGCGCACAGCACATCTTCAGTGATGGGATGACCTGAATGAAGTTGTTCTGTGAAATACACAGCCCCGTGAGTGTTTGTAGTTATGTTCATTACCGCAATGAAACCGGAGGTGGATTTTCTTACGTACAACCAGTTGTTAGCTAATCTGTTAAAACATTTATTTGAATGCTAAGAATTTAACTGTTTACTGATCATATAGTTTAAGAAAAGAGTTGATCTTCTCAGGAAGTACCTAACCTAAAGGGTTCTCTTGCACTCTTTCTTTTATTTCAGTTTCTTGGATATCTGAAGAATTGAGAAATTAATATTTTCTGACAATCCTAAAGAATTACGTTCTTTAGGTTTACATTAATTTATCACCTTGTTGTTTTGTTTTGTTTTGTTTTGAGACAGGGTTTTTCTGTGTAGCCCTGGCTGTCCTGGAACTGGCTCTGCAGACCAGACTGACCTCGAACTCACAGAGATCTGCCTGCCTCTTCCTCCAGAGTGCTGAGATTAAAGGTGTGTGCCACTACAGCTTGGCTAATTTATCATTTTTTAGTGGGTTTCATTGATCTGTAATTCTTTGTTCTAGAGTAAAGTATTGCTTTTATTTTTGCTAGGAAGATTGCAATTCTCTCAAGGTTTTTTTTTTTTTGTTTGTTTTTTTTTTTTTTTTTTTTTTAAGAAATGATGTTAAGTATGACATTTATTTTTGAGGATGCATCAGGATAGAATTTGGACTTGGTCTCTTGTTAGACTGGGACTTGTGTGTCACTAGATGAATTCTAGAGGTAGCTGCTTTTTATGTCTTTCTCTATGGGCTACTCTGCTGGTCACTGCTTGGGTCATAGTCACTGTTGGGGGTCCATGTGACAGCTCTGAAGGCAAAGTGGCCACACACAGGGCAAAAATGTGTAGGAGTCTAAGGCTGTGGGTGCCTTAGTAAGTTAACCTGAAGACATTAAAGGATTAAAGGTGGCAGCTAGTCTTAAACCATGTTGTTTACTTATCCTAGATCACCTGTTTACCTAATGATATTGGGGCAGTGGGGGAGTGTATATATACTTAGATGTACTTATTTATTATTTATTTATTTACTTACTTTAGCATTTATTTTTGGTAAGAAAGTTACAGTTCTCTCTTAGGTGCTTTTTTTGTAAAAAAGAAATGATATTAAATATGACATTTATTTATGAGGGTGTGTCAGGAATATATATGGATATATACTATACATACATATATACACACATATATAGATGTGTGTGTGTGTGTGTTCAGTTGGGTTTTATATGAATCATTTCATTTTTCCCTCTTGTTTTTAGGATAAAGTACATTTATATATTATGGAAGATTGGCCAGAATTATGTTTTGGTTTTTTTTATTTGATTTGGTACCTGCAAGTGGCTCACATAGACATAAAGGTTTGGACATTTTGGAGGTAGAGTCTGGATAAATCTCATTTGCTGATAGGTTTGACGCATCTTATGAAGCTCCATTTCTTTAATTTTTCTATTTGAAGCTATCCATTCCCCAAACTTAGTATAGTACTTTGTATTGTGTAAGGCAATGGATATTAATCATCATATCTTTCATTGTCTCCACGCCCCAACTTTGCAACTTAAGACCCCAACATTACTAACGGTCCAGAAAGAATGCAGCAAACAAGAAGCTGGGCAGAATGTTTACTAGGTACTAGGTGTTAGGTCTCAAACCCGAGACAAATGGCTGAGATGCTTATTAACAAATCAAAGCAGACCTGGCTGCCAAGTTCTCCCAGAATCCCTCAGTCCCTACCTGCTACAGGGTCCTCCTGGCTGACATACCCCATCCCCTACCCTAAACTTCTCCAGCCCAGGGACTGGGCTGGGCTTTCCCTTCCCCCATCTTCTCTGATTCCTATTTAACCTAGTCATTTACCTTCTGGCTTCTTTGCCTCTTGGCTCCTGGCTCTACCCACTCCGCTCTCCCTCTCCTTACATGGTCCAGCTCAGGGTCATGTTCACCCTGGACTCTCCCAGATGTCCCTCCCTCTGGCTGTGCTCTCCCTTTTACCTACAATAAACTTTCTCCATATGCAGGAGCAGTCATGGCCTCTTTTCTTTCTCTCTCTTTCTTTCTTTCTTTCTTTCTTTCTTTCTTTCTTTCTTTCTTTCTTTCTTTCTTTCTTTCTTTCTTTCTTTCTTTCTTTCTTTCTCTTTCTTTCTTTTCTTTCTTTCTTTCTTTCTTTCTTTCTCTTTCTTTCTTTCTCTCTCTCTCTCTTTCTTTCTTTCTTTTTTTCTTTCTTTCTTTCTTTCTTTCTTTCTTTCTTTCTTTCTTTCTTTCTTTCTTTCTTTCTTTCTTTCTTTCTTTCTTTCTTTCTTTCTTTCTTTCTCTTTCTTTCTCTCTCTTTCTTTCCTTCTTTCTCTCTCTCTCCCTCCCTCCCTCCCTTCCTTCTTTCTTTCTTTTCACTCACTAGGCTTTTTGTTGTTGTTTATTTGTTTTTGATTTTGAGAAAGAGTCTCACTGTATAGACTTGGCTAGCCTGGAACTTGTTGTGTAGACCACACTGGCCTCCAACTCAGAGATCCGCCTGCTTCTGTCTCCCAAGTGCTTGTGTGAAAGGCCATATCCAGCCTTACTAGACACTTTTAGCTTGTGAGGATCATTCTTAGTGGGGGTCTTGTGTAACTGGCTGTGTGAGACCAGAGACTGTAAAACAAAAAATTTACATGAAAAAGGCAGGCTTTTGGGGACGTGTCACCCGGATGAACTTGCAATGCTTCTGTCATGCTTGAGAGTGGAAGTCCCCTTGTTCCGAATTTAATTGCCAAGCTTATCTATGTAATTTTCCAAGTTGCCCAGATAAAACAAACGTTTGTTTAAAAAAAAAAAAAAAAAAGGCGGTGGTGGGGGTGGGGGTGGGGAGTTGAGTTTGGAGCCATTAAGGAGAATCTTTGTAACTCTTGCTGTTAAAAATTGCCATTTTTTTTTTTTTGTGGGAGGAAAAGATGTCAATTTTAGAAAATATTTAAGGCCCCCAAGCCAAACCTCTTCTGACTTGAACTGGAGGAGTCTAAGTCATTTTAGACTGTTTATGCGATCGGGAAGAATTCACCCTTTCATTGGTCAGAACAAAATGTTTACCTTCTGTGACTGTTGACTTCTACAAAGTGCCCCAAAGTGCTGTGCACTTGTCAACGAATATCAAATGAGCAGGCATCTCTTTCTGAAAGACAGATGAACATCGCGGATAAAAAGAATGAGACAAAATTCATTTTTTCCGCACTTAGGAGAACTTGGTTTTGTTGCTGTTCCCTTAAAACACAACAAGACGATGATTTGGACGGCTACGTTTGTGCCTCCTTAAACTTTTTGCGTTTCCAGGCTTTACTGCTTGGCAAAGACAATTCGGGACAGATTTCTTTATTTTCTCCTCTGGCCTAAAACAAAAAATCCCTCACTTTTCAAACTGTTACCACCGAGGAGTTTATTAAATGGCTGAAGAAGACAGCTGGTCCCACCATCTGTTAAAATTTTTCAGGGGCCAAATAAAACAGGTTACACCTTTTGCCATGCCAAGTCTTTGGATGCCCCCTTCCTCTCACAGCCCGGGGAGGGCTAATCTGAATTTCACGCTCTGATTTTGCCATTGCTCACGTCTGGGCTGCTTCTGGGCGCTTCTCCCAGCAGCTCCTGTTACTTCTCTCTTTTTGAGTTGCAAAGCGATTCTCACGTTTCCAGTGGACTCATTTGCAAACTATTACCTTTCACCTCTTCACCATACTCGCACCCTGAGACCGGAGGGAAATCTGCAGATAGCTAACTAATTTCTGACTTTTCCAGCCAAAGGGGAGCGCCAGAAGTAGGTTTCTGTTGTTTGTGCAGCCATATTTTTTTTTTCTGTCCTACAAATGCTAATGGAGGTAATTCCGACTTCGGAACAAAGGCTGAGCTCACCACACACTGCAGGTGTGAAAAGGTTGAAACAAAAGCAATGCTAACCCTAATGGTATTTCTTGTCATTAACAATTCTTTGATGTTCACACAGGAGCCTCCCTTTTATCTTTTAGTTTTTCAGCCATCTTTGTTAACACGCAGCTCAATTGAGTCTCCTTTTTTCCCCCCCTTCCCACCTCCCCCGGCCTTTAAAGACATCTGCAAAATGTTTATGCTAAGTTAGGGTCCACTACCTCTTTTAGTAGCGAGGCACAGTAAAATGAGATAAAGCTTGTGAGGTTATTATTAAAACATCAGTAAGTTTCTATCATTAAGCTGAAGGGGAAGATCAATAAAAAGGGAGTACTTAATGTTACTTTAATAAGGATGAGTTTCCTGTAACAGGATTCCGGATTAACTTTAGTATCACCGAAGCTGGCTTCACAATAAAGATGCTCCTGTGATCTGTAGAGGTTAACTCTCTTTCAGGCAATTAGACACTTGGCGAATACTTCGAATGTTCTTCATCCGTTATTTCCTGCTTTATTGAAAGGCTTCACGATGCACATATTTTAAGAATTTTTTACTCTAGCCTTTTCTCTGGAGTGTCAGCCCCTGGCAGGCTGCCAAAGGCTTCTGAACACTGGTTTGCCTCCTGCCCACTTCGCCCTGGGAGAGAGGAAGAGATGACAGGGAGTCAGGCTGCAGCCTCAGAAGACGTGGTTTAACTTGTTCTGATGACAGGAAAATGTAGAGACCAGTCAACACTCCACAACGTACTGTCCACGCGGGGACAGGACAGAGGATTCGGGAGCAGGGCAAAGGAGAGTCATATGTTCCACATCCAAAATGCTCTGGCCGGTGTCTTTTTCACTGTCTTGAGCAAAGCAGGAATTTGGTTTTATTTATTATTTTGTTTCTTGAGGCAGGGTTTCACCGTGCAGCTCCGGCTGGCCTAAAACTCAGTATGTATTCCAGGCTGGCCTTGAACTCGAAGAAGATGCTCTTGTCTCTGCTTGCCAACTGGTGGGATTACTGGCTAGAACCACACCATACTGGTCTTCAGAGGGGCTTATTTACTGCTGAGTTAACACATCTCTTCTTTTAACTATTGGCAGGAGGTGACTTGTTTAACTAGTTAACACTCCAGCAGTTTAACTGGGGCTCTCTCTGGATAACTTGTTTCCATGTGTTTGGGGGAAAGTATGTCTTTGGAGCCCGTGGCAATCCTGAGTCACAGCTGAAAGAGACAAGGCCCTCCCCTAGTGTTTATCTATAGTTCAGCCCCAAATGTCAGCTGTGAGGGAACCAGTGATAAGCAAAGATAAAATACAAATTAATGTTAACAATGTATCTACTTCATGATTTTCCCCTCATATTATTTAATAATTCTTAGCATTTAAAGGATGCTTTTCATCTTCAAAGCACTTTACAAATGCTAGCTAATTAACAAGGTAATGAGGCCTGGATCATAATGTTGGACTAGCTTTCTCTAGCTCAGACGAGAAAGCAGAAATAGAGATGTATGTATTCATCCATTTTTTTAAAAAAAGCATTAATTGGTGCTGGAGATTTTGTGAATCAGACACTCAGGCAATTTATCTTCTATGTATAACTTACATCTCTGTTAAAAAAAAAAAGTACTGGGCCCTTCAAATCATCATCAGTCTGGTGAATGGTCAATGTTTTCCCATCTGGCAAGTGGTTGTCAAGCTAGCTTTCATTTCAACCTCGCTTGTTCCTATTCCTGGTGATTTTCACAATGGTTTTCCTCCTTTTGTATAGTATCATGGCAAGTTCCCAAAGGAAGCAATTCGCTGTTAGGAATTAGAGACAGACACCCATTTAAAAATGTCTCCCAGATTTTTGCTGGCCGAGAAGCTTGAGTGGAAACATGTGAGAACATTTGACTGGTTTAAGTTGTCCTGTGCAATGATGGTAATGTAGTGATATTTGAAAGGGACACACGGGGAGCAGGGGCCGACTCCGGGGACAGTTTCTCCAACGTTATGTAAAGCTCCGATGACGTGATTTTAAAAAGAAAAGAATACTGCATTTAATATATTATCATCTGATGTAAAATGGACACGATTGAAAAATGAAGTCACAAAAGAAAACATCATGGTTACTACACAATTACATTATAAACAAATTAACACCTCCCTTCTCCTATATGAAAATGTTGCTAGACTCAGAGGCTAAGGGCAGCACTTCAAACCCTTAATTTGGAGAAGCTAAGAAAGTTAATTACTCTTCATATTCATTATACACACATATATCTATCCCTGTGCATATGTGTGTATATATGTATATATGCATGTGTGCTTGTGTGTATATATGTATGTATGTATATATGGATGTGTGTATATATGTATATATGTATGTATATATATGTATGTATGCATGTGTGCTTGTATGTATGTATTATTTTTCAGTGTTGAGGATTAAACCCAGACAAGCACTGTAGCACTAAGCTACTCCTCAACACAGCATAAAATCATGACAGTTAAGAGGGAATTTTTTTTTAACCATCGAGAACCTGTAATACTGTCTAATTAGAGAATTCTGATTTAACAAGGATTGTCCTATTTGTTAAAGACTTTTTCTCCTTTGTCTACAAACACTAACCACAAGGCTGTCAGCGTCAGCCTGGATCCTCTAGCCTCCTGGGACTTAGGGAGCATTTGGGTAGTATCTGGAAAAAGCCAGACAGTGAGGACGGGAAAGAGAGGGCACGACCTGTGAAGACAGGTGTACTTCTCATTCTGGTAGTTTTGAAGTCCTCACCATTCAGTAGCTCCCGTGTGCCTTCACCATAGTAACGAATCGCCAAAGAACAGCGTCAGTTACTAGGGTCTACTCATGGCAGTTCTACAGCATTTTAGGGACATGGACAGATCTAACACAGAATGTTCTGGGGCTGTAGGGCTAGCTTCCCCCAAAGACATGGATCGCACACACAACTTGCCGTGGCGTAGCTGGGTCACCTGGCGCTCACAATGTGCTGGTCAGGGGGACCTCTTCTTATTATGGAGAAGACCTTGTCCCCAGCCTTTTAACCCTAGGAATACCTTAGCTTATCAGTCACCATGATAGCTTCAGTCTTCAGATGGGCTCTGAGAGGAGCCAGGAGAGAGAAGAGACAAACTCAGACATATTCCATGATGTTGTGATACCTGTTCCCACGTTCTTGTTTGCAGAGGAAGATCATAGTAATTTGTTAACAAGTTAAAGTGACTCTATTTTATTTATTTTTAAAGATTTATTTGTGAATATGAGTGCTCTGTCTTACGTGTTCGTTCCCCTTATGTTATTTTGTGTATCCGTTCCCTTTTCTGTCTTCTTGTTCAAATAAGCCATGCCAGGCAAGCTGACTGCTTCTGCTAACAAATACAAACCTATCTCCTTGGGAAAAACCACTTCCCACAAGGATGATACAGACACTGACTGGTTTCTCCGGATGGTTTGGCTCCAGGAGCAAACTGTCCCTAAAAACACTCCTTTAGCCTTAGTGTTCACATCTTCTCTGTCTCGTTTATAGCTGGACATTAGCATGCTTTTTCACCTCAGTGTAGGTGTGAAAGCCATAAAAATACAAGAAAGAGACCAGGGCACAGAGACACAGCTGTCCCTCTCACCTGCAGAAGACGGAGTGGGGGTGACACATGCGTGTGCGCATGTGTCTGAAGAGGGGGGTCCTGGGCAGAGTCTCCCTTCTTCAGAGAGAGGTGACAGATGAGAAGAGGTTCTTGGACTCTAAACCCAGCTCATGAGAGGCCAGACTGGTGACTATTATGCTGGTGTTTCTCCAAGTGCCTCTTGGTACCCAGAAGTCCCTGGCCCTTGGCTCACCCAGAGCTTCGGTGTCAGCATTAGAGGTAGGTGAGAAAAAAAAAAACCCAGACTCCAAGGATGCCCTTGCATAAAGACCACCTGCTGCAAATCCTCAGGGGTGAATTCACAGATCTGCAAGTCTGAGTGAACTAAAATATCACCTGACGCATGTGTGAAAAATAGGGACATTCTTTGCACCTATTGCCCAAGGGGCTGGTGTGGAGCATAGTAAATTCCAGAGGTTCACTTGACCAGCAGCTAACCAAAGGGGTTCCTCTCAGTCACTCTTTAGTCACAGCTTGTCTCTGATTCGAATAGATTATATGAAATTCATAAACCTGGCTATACTTTTGATAAGTGCATTAAAACTGGAGTTAGCTGGGCTCTTCAGTAAAGTATTAGTTACTTTTCTATTGCTGGGAGAAAACACCATGACCAGAAGCAACTTAGAGAAGGAATCATCAGGGCAGGAAGCATGAGGCAGAGACAGTGAATCAGAAGTGGCACAAGTCTTTAAACTCTTAAAAATCTGGCTTCTAGAAAAGCCTTATTTCCCCAAACAACATCACCAACTGGGGACCAAGTGTTCAGATATCTGGGAGACATTCTCATGTAAACCTCTAATGTAAAAAATAGCCGAACAGGTTTTCAAACATCAGCACAGTGTGAAGTGGTTATCTATCCAGTTACCAACCAATTAGCTTGATCAATAATCAGGTGTTGACATTATTGAGATGTCTTCAATGAATCCAGGGCCTTGTTTCACTGATTGTGATTGGACTTGGTGCTGTGAGCCGAGTCATTATACAAACATGAAAGAACACAGGAGAAAATACATTCGGCATCTCTTAAAAAAAAAAAAATCTTCATTTCCCACAAATCTGACTTAGGGTAAAATCAATTGTACTCTGTGCATTAAAAAAATGGAATCCCTAAACACTTACTTTAGTGATGGCCTCTGAACTTTGAAATGTCTACAAAATGGTATAGATGATATGACAGCCTCTTTCTGTTGGAGGTCATATCAACTGTCACCAGGGCAATAAACACCTTATAAACCCCACATATCAACATTAGCATACATTGCCCTGAGCAAACCACCATTCAGAGACTAATGATGAACAAGCACCTGATGCCCGGGTACCAGACTGACTTTTCACTTTGGAATGATTTCTTTCATGAACGTAGGAAAGTGCCATCCCTCCCATTTCAAGTCTACATCTCAATCCTGAAGTTTCTTTTTAGTAACTCTGATTTTTTTCCATCCTAAAAATTTGGGCAGTCATGAAACTACCTTGGATTTTTTTTCCTTTTATCCCCAAATTTTTGGGGGCAAAAGTCTGTTGCCGGAGGAACCTGAAATGATCAACCCAGGCACCCAGTTAATATGCTGCAGAAGAAGATCCCAACTCATTTCTGCATGAGGCCATTTTTTTTTTGAGGCCATTTTTTAAACAGTTTATTTTATGTGCATTGGTGTGCCTGCGTGCGTGTCTGTGTGAGGTGTCAGAACCCCTGGAACTGGAGTTACAGACAGGTGTGAGCAGATGTGGGTGCTGGGAATTGAACCCAGGTCCTCTGGAAGAGCAGCCAGTGCTTTTAGCTGCTGAGCCATGTCTCCAGCCCCCAGTACGAGGTCATTTTCAATCCATCCTTCCCTGGCCCCTATCCCCAGTTTCCTAGGAGGAGAGGACTTCACACTCCCTCCCACTCACCCTCTATTATTCCAGCTTTGCTTCTTCTCCTGGAGTTTTGGTATCCCACCTGGTGAATCCTCCAGGCGATCTTGACTCTCTTCTTCTCCCCTGCATACCACTCCCAATAAGTTCTTCCCAAATGCCAGCTCTGTTTGTGTTCAGCTCTGTTTACTTCTCCTGAACAAAATCCCTCGTGTTTTCTTATTTCCTAGTTAGGTCCAAACTCCTTGGCGCAGCCTGTGGGATCCTCCATATTGCTTCTTCGCTTTTACCTTTTATTTATTTATTCTATGTTTCTGCCCGTCCACATCAAGGCTGAATTTTCCTACTGCCTCCCTTGCTTGGGTTCTGCCTGGACATTTGGGACTGTTCTGGTTGCATAGGGGTGTCTGGGATGTGCGTGCAGTGGAGGGGGTACTTTCTCTAACCCACACTAAGGCTCCATGGCAGCCCTGTGACCCACACGATGGGACGGCAGTTGCCCATTTCTTCTCTGTTGACCCTTCAAGATCGGGTTAAATGTCACTTCCTCTGTGACATGCTTCCTCCTGTGCCCTCTTCTGACCTTGTGTTCCATTTCCTACTCTTGGTAGCTGTGCTGGTCTTACTTCTTTTCAGTGCTATAAACTCTCGGAAGAGCTGAACAACAGCATCCTTAAACATCATGGACAGGCAAAGGGTCTCCAGACTTTCTGCTTCTGGGGCAAAGTCCTCCTGCCCCCAGTTAGCACTGGCAGGGAAAGGTAACTAGGGACATAGTCCTCCTTCCCCTAGTTAGCACTGGAGGGGAAAGGTAAGAGGTCCTCATTCTCATCTCTTGCACATACTCCCACCAACCCCTGAGCACCAGAGCTAGACACAGACCCGAGGTCCCTGGCTTCTTGCCTCCAGGACACACTTCATCACTCTGTCCACTCAGCCAGCCAGACAAGCAGAGCTCTCTGGAACTCCCAGCAGAACCACAGCTCCCCTCAGGGCACCTCAGCTGGTGAACCCATAGGACAACCCCCAACACACACCTCTGCCACTGGGCATGCTCTCTCTGACCAGGGAAGTGAGACGATGTGAGCTCCCCACCCCTGGCATTATACAGACAATATTCCTTATGTATCCAGCTTATGGAACCTCCATCACACCTTACAAACCATGGCTCTAATTATCACAGAACATGTGACACCACTTCTCCTGGCATCCCCCACTCCCCCACTGTACTGGTTCTGGTTTGCAAGGTCAGAGGTCATGTTGTGCCCCTTCCCTCCACAGAGTCAGCAACACCATCCATGAATCAACACCAAGTCTCTTCATAACTGAACCTTTAGTAACAGAGTCTAGCCAAGACCTATGAAGCAGAAGAAACACAAAGTGCCAAACAAGCGTAGCTCGGGAGTGCCAGAAATTCTCAATAGTCAACCCCAGATGGCAAATCCCAGTGTAAACGTTCCAGGAATGGAAAAAGCCAAGGTGAAATGTCTCCTCCGAAAATTAGCAACCCCTTAGTAATGGCTTCCAATGACAGTGACTTCGATGACATTCTAAGCAAAGAATTCGAAAGAACGATTATAAATATGTTCAAAAATTCCAAAAAGGACACAAATAAACACATGAAGGAATTCACAGAGGAAATGAATGATCTCCTGGATGAATTCCAAGAAAACACAAACAGCTGAACACAGTAAGAAAATCAGATCAGAATATGAAAATAGAATTCAACAAAGAAATAAAAAAATTAAAGAACAAACTGAAAAGATATTGGCAATGAAAAATTCAATAAACCAAATAAAACCTCAGTGGAAAGCCTCATTAATACAATGGATCACATGGAGGACTGAATATCAGGGTGTGAGGATAAAGTAGAGGAATTGGGTCATTCAGTTAAAGTCAATGATAAATTAAAAAATATATATGAGTGGAAATACTAGATCTGTGGAACACCAGGAAAAGGCCAAAATCATGAATTATGAGCACAAAAGAGAAGAACCATCCATGGCATAACCATAACCATAACCAAAAGCATGGATAGCATTTTCAATAAAGTCAAAGGAAAAAAAAAAACCTCCCTGTCTAGGGAAAGAAATGACCATCCAGGTACAAGATGTAAATGGAACATTAAATAGACAGGACCAGAGAAAAAATACTCCACACCATATAATAGGTAAAATATTAAATATCCAAAACAAGAAAACGATTTTGAAAACTGAAAGAGGGAAGGCTCAGTGCAGGCCCACCAGAATAATAGCTAATTTCTCAATGGAAACTGTACAGCCAGAAGAGCTTAGAGCAATGTACTTTAAGTCCTGAAGACCACAGATGCTAACCCAGACTACTATACCCAGCAAAACTATCTGTGATACCACAAGGAGAGAAAATTTTCATAGTAAAAGCAGCCTAAAACAATTTATGTTACTAAGCCATCTATAGCGGATACTGGAGGTGGTACCTCAAATGGAAGAGAATTATAAACACATCTACAGAAAAACAACAGCAAAAAGATCAGATATTTGTTAAGCAAGTGAAGACTAAAAAACATCAAACACTACAAAAATCAACAAAATGACCGGAATTATTATATACCTTTTGAATCTCAACAGATTGAACTTCTCAATCAAAATGTACATATACTACCAGTTTAGATCAGAAAACAGAACCCTGCTTGCTTTTATGCTGCCCCAAGAAACATGCCACACCACCACTGACACACACCACCACTGACACACAACACCATTGACACACACCACCTTAGTATGAAAGGATTGGGAAAGGTATTCCAAATATATGAGACCAGGAAACACCCAAGAGCCACTATTCTGACATCTTCAACCCAACCCCAGTAGGAAGAGATAAAGGTCACATCACTCTGATCCAGGGAACTGCCTCAGCTTGAAGGAGAAATGCCTCCCGTAGACTCCAGTCGTTTGCCCTGTTTGTGAGGTTATGGACCTTTAGGATGTAGAAACTAGTTGGAGGAAGTAAGTCACTGGGGGTGGGCTTTAAGGGTTTATGGCCCCGACCTTCTTCTGCTTTCCTTTTCTGTTTCCTATGTGTGGGTGAAGATTTGACCAATCAGTTTCCTGTTCCTGCCACCATGTTATGCCTTCGTCACCATTAAGGAACTCTGTCACTCTGGAACTTTAACTAAAAAAAAAAAAAATCATTTCTTCTTTAAGTTGCTTTTGGTCATAGTATTTTATCACAACAGCAGAAAAGTAATTAAAACAGGAACAATCCATCAAGAGGACATTGCCATCTAGACATGTATGCATCAAGTACAGGTGCAGTTTCATAAAAGAAACACTACTAGAGTTAAAGCCATAGATGAACTCCAGCACAGAAATAGTAGGTGACATCAATACCCCACTCTTACCAGTGGATAGGTTATCTAGGGAAAAATTAAAGGAGAGTGGTGCTAAATGACACCATAGATTATATTAATCCAAAGAAAGACAAATTGGGATATTATAAGAATAAAGAAATTTGTATGTTAGTTTCATCGTGAGCATAGATATTATTTTAAAAAGTAACTCCAACATAATGTAAAATGACTATGATATAAGGAAGTTCTTTAATGTAAAAGCACAGGATTGTTTAACTTGAGAAAAGTAATATGACTTGGATAGGCCAGTGACAGAGCACTTGCCTAGAACACAGAAGGTTCTGGGCTCAATTTCTGCTACTGAAGTTTTTTTTTTTTTTTTTTTTTTAAGAAAATGAGTGTAACTACACTAACACAATAAATGAGAAAAACCACAGGTTTGTTCAAATATGCAATGGATAGGTACTTCATAAAACTCAATGACTTACAAGAAAAAAACTTTTTAAGATTGGAAATCAACAACAAATACCATAATTAATGGACAAATGCTGAAGATTTCTCTTTGCGGTTAGGACAGAGATAAGAGTATCATCTATCAACCTTAATCAGTGTTATCCTGGAAATCTCACTCATTCAATATCACAGTTTGATTCCAAAAAGGGGCTTGGATTCCCTGCCCCTGCCAGTATCTCTGCCCTGCCCACCTGCCCAATACCATTGACTTTGCATTTCCTCTAATCAAGAGATGAATTTAATCACTCGTCACTTGAATCTGGGCTGGACTTGGGATTTGCTTTGTTTATAGGAACGTGAGACCCCCCTTTACCCTCTCTCCTTGCCCTTCCTTCCTTCTCCGGATCTCTTACATTCCGCCACAGCCTATGGAGAAAACAGCAAGTCAGAGACCACGGGTGGCTGACCCAGCTATCTCTGTGGTATTCAGTGAGATAAGAACGCAGCCCAGATCCGTCAAGCTGCTTAGCTGATCTGCAGCTAATTGCAGGCACACACGTGACTAGCTAAAATCAATGGCAACACTCAGACACCCAGGAGACTTGTGAGAAATGTGTGGTTATTTGGAGGTCGGCTGTAAATCAACAGCCAAACAGTACAGGTGGTGAATCAAGACAGAGTAGAATGAGAATGGCTAATTATAGATGATACAGTTGTGTATGTAGAAAACCCAGCAGTAGCTACAGACGTTATTGGAGTTGGTGGGTACATTTAGCAAAGTTGTTGGGACCTCAAAAAAAAAAAGTCAGTCATAATTCCTTAAAAACTAGCAACAAACAGAAAACTTTTTTTTTTTTACCCAAAACATTTTAGAGGGCTTGAGAAACGACTCTGGTCAAGAGCACTTCTGGCCTTTGTACAGGACCTAGCTGAGTTCCCAGCCTCATACAGTAGCTCACAACCATCTGGAACTCCAGTTCTAGGGAATACGGTACTGCCTCTGGCCTCAGTGGACCTCACACATGCATTTAGTACAAATACACGAAGGTAACACACACACACACACACACACACACACACACACACACACGGACTATAAATGAAGATTAAAAAATAACATTTTAAATAACAGCAAACTACATGTGGCAAACAGAAATGAAACTAATGAAATTGCTAAAAGATTTTTTATATACGATTTTAAATCATTACTGAGAGAAGAACTATTTAGATAATACAAAAGGTTACAGCCACATTTGAGGATTGAGAAAAATCCCTGTAGTGGGCCAGGTGTAGTGGCTCACCCTTTTAATCCCAGCACTCAGGAGGCAGAGGCAGGTGGATCTCTGAGTGAAAGGCCAACCTGGTCTACACAGTAAGTTCCAGGACAGCCTGGGTTATGTAGAGATACCTTGTCTCAAAAACTAAAACCAGAAATGAACAACAGGAAAAAACAACAATAACAACAAAACAAAACCAAAAAGGTCCCTATAGTAAAGATGTCAATTCCTTACATTTTGAAGTTTCTAGACAGTTTCAAAGACATCTCATTTGTTTTTCTCCCCAGAATTGACTACTTGATTGTACAAAATGCAAAAGGCCTGCGCTAATGAAGTAATCTTTGAGGGAAAAAAACCAGAGAATTTGCTCTTCGGTATACTAGAGTGTGTCATAAAGGTATGTTATTTAAGGTGAAGATGAACATTAGAATGATGGGTAGAGTTTGGAATCAAGAGACAGACTTATGGTTTATGTAAATGTTGACGTTTTTTGAGCACTGGGGAAAGTCCTTCTCATTAAATAGGGCCAAGAGAGCCACTGTACATGTCAAAGACATAAATGTTCTGGTGCAGTGGAAAATCTGAGTGAGAGAGGCCAAGAGCGGCGCTTTCGGGAGATTCTAAAGGCAGGCGTCTTTGTGATGTTTCTAACCAAGATGGAAAAGATTGAGAAACTGGACTGCTAACATTACACATTTACTTTTTCCCATCAAGGGCATCTGAAGAGACTGAAAGGGCAAGCCATCTAGAGGAGAAAGCATTTGCAATGCATAACCAACTGTACCTGTGTGTGTTCCTTTAAATTAAAAGATGTTAGTTCAATTAAATAAATCCAATAAAATCACAAAGGAATTTATCTAAAATGGCCATAAAACATATGAAATTGTTCAAGGTCACTATTAATAAAGGGTATATAATATATATAATATATAATAAAGCTATAATCGCAGTGGAATTCTAATAGAGACTTATCAGAACACCTTGACAAAAGCATCTGGTGACAGAGTTGGCACGAAGCAGAGAACTGGGACCACTCTTGAATCACTAGTGGGATCACAAATCGGTCCAGCTGCTCTAGAGAACACTTCGGCAGTGTCTGTCCAGGTGAAGATACACATGCCTTACTGTATTTCAGTTCTCCTAGGATCATGGCCGACAGGAAGGCATGGAAGTGGACACCGATAGACAGATGCAGCAATGCTCACAGCAGCGATTTCCAAACCAGCCCCATATAGGAAACCATCTACATTTCCCCAGGAAAAGAACACCGTTGTCAATTGTCATACACTAGACTACGATACACCCATGATAACACATACACTCTATTTCTATCCCACGATATATAGGTGTGCAGCATCCATGGAACAATTAGATGAAGGAAGTGAGATCTGAAGGCTTTCTTACTGTGTGATGCCATTTATATGTAGCTCCCCAAAGCTGTCCAGGCGTATTCTTAGCTCTCAGAAGGCTTTGGCTGAGGAGGATCATATATTTGAGGCCAGTCTGGGATGCTTAGAGAGAGAAACAGTCTCAGAAAACAAACAAAGCTACCAAAGTCTCCGAAATTTAACCATAAGAGGCAAAGCCTAACTACAGTGCTTGGGACACTGTGAGTATAAAGCTCTAATCACAGTCAAGAAAGTCTTCACATTTAAAGTCATGAGTGTGTGTGTCTTTGGGGAAGTGCAGGGCCTAGGGAGAGGAGGGAACATCCATCCTAGTGTTCAGAGAACGTGCTATTCTAGACTGCAGGAGTGCTTACATGTGGTTGCACTGTAATACTTTATTGAGCCGAGTCTCCTATTTTGTGCGCACACACACACACACACACACACACACACACACACACACACACACTTAAAGAAGGCTAGAAAAGTGGATGTAAGTAGATCTGAAGAGAAAGCAGTTGCAGTGTGGGAAACGAGCAGAGGGTCTGCAGTCAGATTTCACAAAAGGTTCCACGGCCAGAGTCATTTTTGTTTCTCTTGACACCAACTTGCAGCCTGCTGCCTTCCTTCACATTAGAGATAGTCACATGGATGCTACAGAAAGTAGATAGCTCAAAAGAGAAATGCTTAATTATACACGGTAAGGTCTGAAAGGTAGCCAAGGTAAAAAAAAAATGGTAAATACTGGCTGGAGAAGGCAGAGGAAGGAGAAGAGGGGGAGAAATAAGTCATTAGAGGGAGAATAAATATTATCTATATGGTGAATAAAGATTGATTTTGTTGTGAGAACATTATAGAGGGGATTTATACAAACCTAGATGGTATTGCCAGGTGGTGGTGGCACACACCTTTAATCCCAGCACTCAGGAGGCAGAGGTAGGTGGATCTCTGAGTTTGAGGCCAGCCTGGTTTACAAGTGAGTTCCAGGACAGCCAGGGCTACACAGAAACTCTGTCTTGAAGAAGCCAAAAAACAACAGACAAACCTAGATGGTCTAGCCTACTGCACACCTAGGCTGTATGGTGTAGCTTATGTTTTGCTGTGGGATGTGCAGCCTATTGTTAACCATCATGCCTTTCTGTGACATACGACTGTGCTCAGAGGATGGCAGAAATCATTAGAAATAATTGTTGTTTCTTTGAGACAGTCTGGGTAGTAGCCCAGGCTGGCCTTGACCTGACATCCTCACGTCTCAGCCTCTCAAGGTGCTGAGATTATAGGCATTGGACAGCAGCCCTGGCTAGAATCAGAAATAGTATTTAAATGATTGCCTCTTATGAGATCTCTGGTACAGCTTTTCTGGATTATTGATTATGCTTTTTTTTTTTAACTATGTGGTTATTTTTTTGATGAACATGAAGTTCCAGGTTATAAAATATTATCATCTATTTGGTGGAAGAATCACACTCAAGTTCATGGCATTATGAACAACCCAAGAGACAAGTCTAGAGTCTACCTTATCCATGCTATAGTTGACACCAACCACAGCTTCAAAACCAAAGCCTGGAGTTGCAGCTGTATCGCTAATTATTACAGAGTCTCTGACTTCGAATTTAGTGATTCTTTCCTTAAATCTTTATTTGTAGACACATTCTAGTGAGAAAGAAACAAGGCAGGCTTACAATTACATTGTGTGTGGACATACAGGACGTTACGAACGTTTTTATTCAGCAGTTTGGAAAACAGTTACATCAAAGTAGATTAATCAGTGATAAAAGGGTAATTTCCGAAGGCACTCAAAGAAAAGCTGTGTATTCTAGGCTTTCTCTCTCTCTCTCCTCTCTCATCTCTTCATCTTTCTTGTTCTTGGGGATAAACCCTGCACATGCTAGCCAAGTACTCTCTCACAGAATTACCCTAAGCATTATTTCTTCAGCAACTAAATTAGTTTTGTTTTGTCTGCTCTATTCTCACACCATATAAACACTACCTTTTAAATGAAGATCTGGAAAAACCCCAAGATATAGCTTTTTAAAAAAGCACAATGAAG
The DNA here is from genome assembly GCA_902168405.1 of Peromyscus aztecus. NCBI lineage: Eukaryota > Metazoa > Chordata > Mammalia > Rodentia > Cricetidae > Peromyscus > Peromyscus aztecus. Next base: position 27,392 of record CABHPQ010001454.1, on the reverse strand, counting down.
CTACTGAAATGGTCTGTAGCTATTTCTTACACCATTATAATTTCTGAGCTCTTCACATGTCTCTGTTGTGGAACTCTGTCTTCTGGGCACGATGCAGCCATTGCCATTGTGGAGTCAGGGCAAGACAGCACTCACTAACATTTCCTTGTGGAAGTGTGAAAGGTGTGCTAGGCTGTGTACAGGGCTCCGCCTCTCCCTGAGGGCTTAGTTGTTGCTATGGAGGGGTGTTCTTTGGTGGTATCGTTGTCTATAAGCTGCCCATGCCTCTGTAGACAGCCCTTCACCCATGCTCCTGTCTGTAACCCCAATTACTTTCTTTTTGGATTTATTTATTTTATTTTATATGTATGAGTGTTTTGCTTGCATGTGTGTATATGCACCACGTGTGTGCCTTGTTTAGAAGAGGATGTCAGGTGCCCTGGAACTGGAATTATAGATATTTGTGGGTCAACATGTGGGTGCTGGGAACTGAACCGGGTCTTCTGCAAGACCGAGTGCTCCTGCCTGGGGGTGATGGCGCACACCTTTAATCCCAGCACTCGCAAGGCAGAGACAGACCCTTGAGTTTGAGGCCAGCCTGGTCTACAGAGCGAGTTCCAGGCTACCCAGGACTACACAGAGAAACCATGTTTTGAAAAACAACAACAACAACAACAATAACAATAACAACAAATAAAGAACAATTGCTCTTAACTTGGGTTTCAGCCTCCCAGTCCCAGGAAGCCCAGTTTATCCACTGCTTCAGCAGGCTCGACTTGGGTGGATTCTTCCCTTGGGTCTGCCACTGTTGTCTTATCTGGGCTGTACAGAGGTTTGTCCATGTCTCCTTGGGGAAAGTTAACACTTTATATTTATAATGCCCTCCGTTAAAGAAAAAAAAAACCTCTGATAATAATATTTTTCTAATATTCTTAAAGTACTTTTTTCTCAAATCAACTAAATATTTTAGAGAAAGAAAATATTAAGAGCATCTGCTCTAGAGAAGGAGTCTTAGGCGGGGTTTTGCTTTTACAGCACATAAGCAGCTTTCCATATTGTTTTACACAGAGATTGGGCTCAGAAAGCTGCTTGTACTGAATTCTATCGTGTATGACATCATATAATGCCATTATGATTACGATACGAACAGCTCACCCTTGAGCAAAACATCAGAGCTCGCTTATACATAAGAGAAGTGGTAACTCATCTATCACATGGAAGTAACTCCCTGGCCAGCCATGCCGCTGGAAATAAATTCATTCTTATGCCCTGGGTGTCCACTCTCCTAGGCCCTGAGCTAGGTCTGAGAAACACAGAGATGGACAAGATGAGCTCTGTCCTCTGCCATCTGTCACAGCCTGTGGAGACAGCTGACCAGGGAATGCAGCTATGAAATCGGGTGACCTGAACTTGCACAGGCCCCAATTCTCACTCTCCACATTCTGCTTTTCATTGCTGGAGTGATGGGCTTCTCTAGGCAAGCTAGAAGAAACAGGCAGACACTCTCTCAACATAACAATGTGTAACAGAGGCATTCATTTGCCCTGTAGAAAGAATCTGAAAGATTTTAACTTTTGCATCTAAACAGAAATCTTGGACCACTCTTCCTGGAAACAGTGCACTCAGCAGTGAAGCCCTGATTCTGGGGGAAGCAGATATAGAAACCCCAGCAGAGTGGGCGGGGTTCGAGAAGAGCAGGAAAGAGATTGCTGGATTCCACTTGGTGAGAAATATAGACAAGTTATCAGATTTCACAACTGGCCTGCAGTGGGACTGTCCACACTTTTCTAGCTGTCGGGAGCCTGAAGGACTGCCTTGACGAAGCAGGGGTGTTCTCACAGGGTGAAGAGACCAGAGGCTGCAGGGCAGGTGAAGGGCTTGGGAACAAGAGAATCTGCAGGGATCTGTGAGTTGTTCAGCAAGGTTCAAGCACAGGCCGTGTCCAAAGAAGCTGACCCCATGACAGCGCTTTCTTATTTGATGATCAGTTACCACGATTGCTTCTACCTGGGACACATTTGGGGCTGGAAAGCACAGCTCAGTGTTGAGCAACAGAGTCTCCTCTGGGGGATGAGGGAAAATAGAAAGGGTGGGCTGAGTCGCTTTCCTCAGGGACACAGGCCCCAGGGGACAGACTTTTGTAATATTGGTCTTCCCCATCCAGCACTTTGATTTGTCTGCAACAGAGAAAAGAGGATTTTCAACAGGAAAATCAAACAGATACCACGATCATCTCTGGTGTACCTAAAGTTGTGTGTGTGTGGGGGGGGGGGGTGGGGGGACTGGAACAGGGCTACACCCTGACCAGCTCTGAATGTCCCCACATTTGGGGTAGTATCTTGAGTCTGATAATAAAGCTTTTCACTTTTCTGGGCCATGATAAGTCCCTAAAACTTGTGGTCACATTGTAACTTGATTTTTATGTGGTTAAGTGGTCTGTCTCTTGGTGTCCTCTCCAGACAGTTCCACCCCTGACCCCCCTCAGTTCAGAACCATGTGAATTATCGCCTCCCTTTCTGGCCACCACTGTGAGCTGACAAACAAATGTGCCAGGTACTTCTTTCTCATCATTCCTTGCAAGTGTTAAGTCTGAGGAAGTATTAAATATGGCGGGAGTGCCTGTCTGCACTTGGGAAAGTGCTCTTACTTACGGAAGGAGGGTTTTGTACAACTCACAGGCAGTCTATAATTATGAATCCAATTCCTCGGAATGATCGGGAGAAATAACATTTGTCTTAGGTGACAATTTCAACCTTTCTGGACGGAACGGATTCAAGTTTTGTGTACTTGCTACCGTGAAAAAAGAATTGCTAGTGTGAATAACGGTGGCAGCATGTGGGTGGAGTATTTTCAGAAGGCTCTCTGGAAAGTTGTGCCTTTTCTATGGCATCACAAAGGACCCCTTCTGTTTACAGTTGCTGAAAACTAAGAAGACAGATATTTACCCAAGTTTTCTTGGCTTCCTCTGGCTCCCTTGATATTCTAGAGTTCCCTGTGGATAGGGCCAAGAACACACAGTCAAAGCGAAGCACCAAGTCGTTAATTTTTAATTCAAAGTGATTTTGTGTTGAATGCAAGCAGATGCTGATAATATCAGAAGTCACAGCATAATTTTTTTGATCAAAGGGCTCAAGTGAGCCTGATGAAGCATGCATCTTGCTCGTCTTTGATAAACCACATCAATTATTCACCGTGAAGGCAGACATCCTGACATGAAAGCAACAGATAAAGAGCCTAAGCACATGTTCAGGAGGAGAGCAGAGGAGAGTGGGGGGTGGGGCTGGAGGGGCTGGAACAGGTATTAATAACAGAATTATTAACTGGAAACAAAGCCGGTAAAACGGCTTTACGGCCACTTTGAACTCACATTTAACTGGTTATAGTACATGGTGTCCTCGGGGCTACTCAACATTTTGGGCTGCTGACACCGTCTGCGAGGTGCTCGCTGCTTCTGTGAGAGGCCATCTTCTGAACCTGCAAACAAGGAAACTTGAGTGCAAGCCTTGCTGGGTGTAGGGAGGGAGAACTGGGAAATCGCTCTTCCTGTGAATGTACTTGACTGAAGCCCTGGTCGGTTTTAATGGAGCTTTGCTACTTCTAGGAGAAATGTCATCACACATACATACACACACACACACACACACACACACACACACACACACGCACAATCATTAATCATAAGGCAGGGTGCTGGCATCTGTAACTTCGCTGCATATTTCCAACTTGAATCATCAGGCCAGAGTTGACAGAAAGCAAATCGGTTTGTCCACACTGCTGAGGCAGAAGCTGGTTGGTGGTCAGCCTCTGCTCAGGAAAGTCCCTGGAGCAGGATAAGTCCATTAAGGACAACAAAGCAGTCTGGCATCGCTCGCACCCCATCCTCTAGTGAGAGTTCAAAGACATCTGGAGCACACATACTCCCAGGGAGAGCGAACCTTTCAGCATTTTAGGGGACCACGGCTTGAGCTAGTATTTAGTGGAGTGCTTTGAATCACGCCACTGATTCATGTGGCCTCTGGAGGTGACATAAGGGAGGAGGAGAGGGACGGCTGCTTGATTTCATGGGGCAGACTCTTCTGGTACGCCTTGATTTCAAACCCCGGACCTAGAGTGAGCCTGGGATTAGAAGCCACATGGGGCATGAAGCCATGTTTACTTTCCTTCTAGGAAAGAGTGTGTGCTACTCTTCAGAGGAATCGGTTCAGTTCCCAGCCTCTATGTCAGAGGGCCCACAACTACCTGTAACTCCAGCTCCAGGGCAATTGGATGCTTTGACTCTGAGCCCTTGCACTCATGTACACACACACACACACACACACACACACACACACACACACACCCCTTATATACACACACTTAATTTTTTAAATCTAAAAAAGACTCTGTAATTCTAACTTCTTGTCAACACACACACACACACACACACACACACACACACACACACCTGCCAGAGGATATTGTCCTTGAACATTGCAGGATTGCAAAGAAGGTATTTTATGGACAGAATGTTTATGAGAAGCTAATTATTCACAAAAAGGAGTTGGGGTGGTGGCAGTGGAGAGAGGACTCAGTGATTAAGGGCACTGGCTGCTCTTGCAGAAGACCCAGGTTCAATTCCCAGCACCTACACGATGACTCATAACCATCTGTAACTCTAGTTCCAGAGGATCTGATGCCCTCTTCTGGCCTCCAATGGCAACATATGCATATGGTGCACCAACACATACACGTAGGCAAAACACCAGACACACAAAATAAAAAAATAAATAAATCTTTAAAAAAAGAATTGGGGATTTGTGTTTAAAATCATATTTTAACCTCAATAGAGATTTTCACTTTGGGTGGAAATTACAGACAAAAATTTTCTTTTACATTTTGTACGCTGTGTTCTAAAATCCAAGAGCCGATTGATACACAAAAACATTAACATATGCACATTCCTGGGTTGCCACACGATGGTTCTATGCACAGGCCTGGTAATACTTAAATCAGGCCCAGCATACCTCCCTTCTCAAATATCTGACATTTCCTTGTGAGGGAAAACGTTCACACTCCTTTCTTCTGACTCCGAAATGCCCAGTAGATTGCGGGGGCACACAGCCGGCCCACCGTGCGCCCGCACACTTTCGTACTCCTGTTTCAACTGTATCCACCGACCACCTCTCCTTCCCTCCTCCTGTCTTCCGGCCTTGGGCAGGCAGCATTCTACTTCCGGGAGATAAACTCCTGTTTATCCCACAAACGAATGACAGGTGTGGTCCTCGTCTTGTTTAGTTCACACAACCATACCTAGTTCTATCCGTGCTGTTCTAAACTACAGAGCTTGGCTCTTGTTAGAGCTGAGTAGTGTTCGAGTGTGTGTATGAATCATACTCTCTTTAGTTTTCAACTGATGGACACGGGTTATTTATTTTTTTTTCAAATGGTCTCTTTATTATTTCTTTTTTCCCTTCCTTTTTATTTAATTTATCAAATTTTCTATTCATTCTACACACCAACTATAGATCCCCCTCCCCTCCCTCCTCGCGCCCCCCAGGTTATTTTCAATTCTTGGTAGTTGCAAAAGTGTTTTAATGAACGTGGGAGTACAGATTACCTCTTTGACACACTGACTTCCTTTCCTTTGGGTATGTACCCTGTAGAAGAATTGCTACATCATGTAATATTTTTTTATTTAAAAATTTTAATTATTGCCGGGCAGTGGTGGCACATGCCTTTAATCCTAGCACTTGGGAGGCAGAGGCAGGCAAATTTTTGTGTGTTTGAGGCCAGCCTGGTCTACAAAGCGAGTTCCAGGACAGCCAAGAGCTGTTATACAGAGAAACTATGTCTTGAAAGACCAAAAAAAATTTTTTAATTATTATTTTATTTCATGCATGTGGGTGTTTTGTCTTATGTCTGTGCATCATGTGTGTGCCATGTGCCCACTGAGGTCAGAAGAGGGCATTAGATCTCCTGGAACGGGAGTTACAGATGGTTGTGAGCTGCCAGGTGGGTTCTAGGAACTGAAGCCAGGTCCTCTGGAAGAATAAATGCTCTTAACCACTGAACCATATCTCCAGCTCTTTTCTGTGGATTCTTTTGGTAAATATCTCTTCAGGTTCATTTTTTTTTACATTTATTTATTTGTTTGTTTATATGCACGCCTATGTTTGTAATTTGGCATGCATGTGGGGGTCAGAGAACCATTGTTTTTTCCACTGTGTAGGTTCTGGGGGTCAGTCTGAGGTTGTCAGACTTGGGGGTAGGTGCCTGTGCCGGTCGTTTTATGTCAACTTGACACAAGCTGGAGCCATTTGAGAAAATGACTGGCCTGTGAGCAAGCCTGTAGTGCGTTTTCTTGATTAGTGATGGCTGTGGGAGGCCACGCCCACTGTGGGCGGAGCCACTCTTGGGCTGGTGGTCCTAGGTGCTAGAAGGAAGGAGCTTGCTGGGTATGGTGGCACACTCCTTTAGTCCCAGAACTTGGTCGGGGGTGGGGTGGGGTGGGGTGGCGGTGGGGGTGGGGGTGGGGAGGCAGAGGCAGGCGGATTCCTGAGTTTTAGGTCAGCCTGGTCTGTCTACAAAGCAAGTTCCAGGACATCCAGGACTACACAGAGAAATCCTGTCTCGAAGAACCAAAACCCAAAATAAATACCTACACAAATAAATACATAATAAATAAATATTAAAAACAAAAACAAAAAAGGAAAGAAGGCTGAGCAAGCCATGAGAAGCAAGCCAGTAAACATTCCTCCTCCCTGGCTTCTGTATCAGTTCCTGGCTGCAAGTTCCTGTCCTGCTTAAGTTCCTGCCTGCCCGGACTTCCTTTATCGATGGAGTATGGATGTAGAATTGTAAACTGAAATAAACCCTTTCCTCCCCAGGTTGCTTTTGGTCCTGGTGTTTATCTCAGCAACAGAAACTCTAACTAAATCTTTACCTGGTGAGCCATCTTACTGGCCCTTAAAAAAAAAGGGGGGGGGTGGATCTGGAGAGATGGCTCAATGGTTAGGAGTACATACTGCTTTTCCAGAGGGTCCACAACCACCTGTAACTCCAGCCTATGGGATTTCATACTTCTGGCCCTGGTGGCATCCACATTCATGTGCACATATCTATATACATACATAGACATAGTTTAAAAATCTTTACATTTTAAACTTATTTATTTTGTATATGTATGGTAATTTTAAAAAATCTTTTTTATTTTTGCTAGTCAGCTTTTTTTTTTTCATTTTTGATTTTTGAGACAGGGTCTTACTATGTAGCCATGGCAGGCCTTGGAACTCACTATGTAGACCAGGCTGGCCTTGGAACTCACTATGTAGATGAGGCTGCACTTGAACTCGCAGAGATCAGCTTGCCTCTGCTTCCCAAGTGGTAGGATTACAAAAACAAAGCAAAACTAACAACAACAACAACAAACAGTTTCAAGCAGAGTAGAAGCTCAAGAAAAGCATATTAACTAGCCTACAGAATGATATTGCGCGTTGAAGGCCCAACAGCCTCTGCTGGCATTCCAGTGTCGGGAACAATGTATGGCGCACAGGTCCACTGCACTGCTTTTGCCAGAACTGATGGTTCCAATACATCCATTTCCTGTTTCAAAGTCCGTGCTCTGCAACATGGCAGTCTGCAAGGTGGTGGGGCCTTTGTGTGTTCCTCCCTTCCTGATTTCTAAGATGAACGAGCAGGTGTCTCAAGGGTTCAGGTGGCTGGTGTGAACACGGCAGTACAAGGCTGCCATCTGCTCTCCCTCAGACTTTCAAATGTTCCAGGAATTCTACCCGAGGAAACTCAAAAGACTCATCTGAAATAGCCCTGGGTTCAACTGGAGTTCAGCCCATTTCAGCAGGACTTTGTACAATGTTTACCCTTGATCAGAGGCTTGCGTTTGCCGCTCTCACCTGGCGGAGCTTTGGATAAGACGCGGTACTCAACTTATGCTTTTAATGAACTCAGTTTTGTGGGTGGCTGTTCTTCAGCTTCTTAGATGGAATTAAGTCAGTGGCTAGACTTTCACTAGCTTTAACATTTCTCCCATAAATGTAAAGAACATCGGTGTTTAAGCATATGGTTTCTATACTCCACTCGAATCTGTCATAGTCTGGCCATCTAGTTTAGCATGGGATTATGGTTTTTCCTAAGATTAATGTCTCTGTGTCACCGTGTTCTGCAAAGAGTGCAGCTACCTTTTAGTGCTTTGTCACTGAGGGAAAAAAATCCAGGTTAAGTAAACAAGTAAATAATGGGGGGGGGGGAATCATTGTTTAATGAATACTGTTAGAAAGCTAGTATCGTGTTCTCCCTCGCTTGCAGAATATAGGCAATAACATGTGTGTATGTGTAAACAAATCTATATGTGGGCACAGTATAACATGTATGAAAGAGAAGAAGAAAGGGAAAATATTAGGAAGGACGGAATGGAGGTAATGAACATGGGTTATGAAAGAGAATATTAAACTAAGTGCTTAACTAGTTTTAACTCTGTCATGGTTTGTTTTCACTTTTTGTAGAGGATAAGGACATACACATGTCTCTGTTAGGACTGCATGCACTTGCCACCACGACTGGCTTCTGGCAGTTGTAACACCACACCCAGGGCTTCCTGTATGCTTGGCAAGCACTCTGGTAACTGAGGCATGTGCCCAGCCAGAAACTAAAAGAAACATTTAAAAAAAATTCATTGATGTAAAAAATATTTTAAAAATAGCACAAGTGATCTTGACCATGTTGAAAATTTTAGTAAATGAGTGACTGTTTGAGAAATGCTCCCCTACAACATGGCAATGTTAAGAAGAGGCATGCCTGTACCGTCCCTTTCACGGTGAGCATCTGTTCCACACATGTTAGGCCCAGGCAGGACCTAACCAGGAGTTTATTGCTGCCTTAAACTCCAGAGAAGCCTTAACAAATGGTGAAATTTACAAATGGTGAGCCAGGTTGTGGTTAGTAGTGCACTCTTTTAATCCCAGAGGCAGGCAGATCTCCAAGTTCAAGGCCAGCCTGGTCTACAGAGTGAGTTCCAGGACAGTCAGAGCTGCACAGAGAAACCCTGCCTTGAAAAACAAAAGCAAGCAAACAAACAAACAAAAAAGCATGTGCTGTGCAGCCGAGGGTAGTGTGTTTTTAATCCCAGCATTGATTATAGAAAACACTGGAGATCATTTCTATGCCCCATACAGGAAATTCTACATAGTAACCTTAGTTCATCTGTAAAGTGAAAACCATGCAGCCACTAGAAATAATGAAGTCTGGATTACCACTGGATGGCGAATGAGAAACTTGCCCCACCAATTGCTGTTCATGAAAGCAGAAGGCCACGGAGTCAAACAGTCGGACTTATCACCTCTAACTTTTTTGACCGTAGTGCTTATTTAATATTGTAAAACAATGTAACTGTTAAAGAGATACATGATTTCCAGAATAGGCTAATGATATGGAAAAAATAGTTATAATTCTATCGTTAAAGTAGGAGGGAAAGCTATAATACAAATAAGATGAATGACTGAAATGTTTTTAGTTAAAAAAATAAATGCAGGTTCCCCAAAATATACTGAATAGACTTTTAAAAAACGTTTGTTATTGCTATTTTTATGTGTATGAGTATTTCATCTGCATGTATGTCTGTGTGCTATGTGTATGCAGTACCCACACAGACCAGAGGAGGGTGTCGGAGGCCCTGGAATCAGAGTTACAAATGGTTGTGAGCTGCCGTGTGGGTGCTAAGAACTGAATCCACGTCCTCTGGAAAAGCAGCCAGTGCTCTTAACCACTGAGCCATCTCTCTAGTCCCTGAATTAACTTTTTAAAAACAGCAATAAACTTGCCTTGGAAAGCTGGTTTTATCTCCCTTCTTGGTAGATTCCAAATTCCTAAAGTGACCCACGCTAGAGAAGATTATTTTCTTATTAGAACCCTCAACAACAAACTGATTGATAGAACCAGAGAACAGACCATGTAGAGGGAAGAAATCTAAACAAGAGTGGTACATTACTATCACTAATTCATTTATTCAGTGTGTGTGAGTATATGTGTGTGTGTGTGTGTGTGTGTGTGTGTGTGTGTGTGTGTGTGTGTATAAGCATGCATGACTATGCACTTGCACATTCCAGCCCCTGAGCTATGAAATAGTTTTCAGGGAAAATTTTTGCCATCTAACTAACTAGTTTAATATTCCACATAGACACTTTACAGCTCTAGCATCTTCCACAGGCACTAATTTAACTCAGGGTTGTTTTCTTTGTAGCAATTTTGTGATTTTGAAGGAAATTATTTGTGACATAACATGGCAACTGGGAAAATTTGTATCTTTCCTTTCATCTTAGAAAGCAAGATCTGAATTACATGTATAGCCCAGGAGGAAAAAAAATCTCTCTCTCTCTCTCTTCCTCTCTCTGTCTCTTTGTGTGTGTGTGTGTGTGTGTGTTGTAACAGAAGTCCACTATGATCTGTAGTCTTATCTGAATTTAGACTTGGTCAGGTGAAAACTTTTGAGAAAGTCCCAGTTTAAAAAAATACACATACATGCACACACACATACACACATAAACACACAAAGGCTATTACACATACTATCACACACTACCACATACTCACACCCCGTAACAGAAACCATGACCTAGACTTCAGGAGTTTGTTTTGTTTGTTTGTTTGTTTGTTGTTGTTATTGTTGTTTGAGTTAGGGTCTCACTATGTTGCCCTGATATTCACTGTGTAGACCAGGCTGGCCTTGAACTCTCAGAAATCTACCTGCCTTTGCCTTCCAGGTGCTAAGATTAAAGGCCTGCTCTACCATGCCCAGCACAATCTTGGGACTTTAAGTCAAGAGTCCTGTCTCCAATCTTACAGACCAGGTGTGCCGGGGAGATAAATTGTCAACCTTGTACAGCCTAGAATCACCTATGAACAGAGTCTCCATGAAGAGTTGTCTAGAACGGATTCTCTTGTGGGCACAACAAGAGTGACTGTCTTGCGTACATTGCCTGTGGGCTGCACCCCTTCATGGCTCCCACCCTGGATTGGGTAAGAGTGTGGAAAGTGAACCGAGCACACTAGGCATGGATTCATTCTCTGCTCTTGACTGTGAATGTGACGAGCTACGTCAGTCCCTTCCTTGACTTCCTTCCTATGATGGACTGTAACTTGGAATCATGACCTAAAATAAACTCATGACCTCGCCTCAAAGTTGCCTTTTGTCGGGCTTATTTTATCTCAGGAATGGAAATCAAGCTAGGACACCAGGAGAGGGGACCTATGCTTACCCAACCTTGAATCCCTCCAATAGAAAAAGCAAGGGGCCCAACCCAAGGAGTTATAAGTAACTTCATGACTCAATTTGAAAATCTGAACTCCAAGGTAGCTCTCTTCCTTCCTCCTCCCTGTTAAGGCTCTGAGCATCCCTGAAACAGTTCACCCCTCAGAGTACACCAGGGATTTCCTACCCTCTGGGAAGATTATTTCATAGATAGCCCGGGTGAGGGTCTGAGTATTGTTACTAACTTTCCACTGTGTGGTTCTCACTGGCTGGGAAAGGCTCGATGGCCAGGGACCACCTTCCTCAGCCCTGGCTGCACATGAAAGGCAGCTAAAGAGGTTTTATGTTTTCATATTGATGTCCAAGCCTTGGTTCTGGCATTGGTGTTTTGAAATTGAACAGCTGGTAGAGTTTGAAGGAACTAGCCTCAGTGAGACCGGAAACCCTGAGTTCACAGTTGCAAACATGTTGCCTTTTAACTAGCTGTGATCTCTCAATTTCTTTATGCCATGCTTATATCTTTAGGATTATTTGTCCTTCCCCAAATGAGATGAAGTAAGGAAAAAGATCAAGATATTTTTAGTTAAAACAAGATTTAGTACACAAAAGTCAAGTGGTAGGAGAAGCAGAGAAGAGCCAGAAAAGAAAGGCCATGTCTTTGGACGCTACTTCCTAGAAAGATTGACAGAGAACTGTGGAGTGATCGGCCTCATTGGAGAGAGATGGTCCAGCTAAACAGCCGAGTTACTGTCACCTCCAAATGCCCCGAGAACATCAGTCAGAGAGTGACGTACCCTCCCCGCTTCTGCACGGAGTTGGCAGGGCTTTGTACACGAATTGTATAACTCTGGTGCTATTTAAACACCCCAGGGGTATATCTCATAATCCCATATGGACTTTGCCATCTGTAAATCTAGAACAGTGAATGCTCTGTTTGCTTCAGGAGGATGTTTTCCTTGGCAAGTGATGTTGGGAATACCTCATCCATAAAATGGCAATAAGATCAGCACTCTTTGCTCAGAAAACCACCATGCCTGCTAGGGCTCATGGGAGGGGGGGCTAAGACCAGTGACTCCCCAGGCATCCTCTCCTTGTGTCCCAGGACTTCTGTTTCTTGGCCTGCCTATTCCTCAGAGACCAAGAACGCATCCTGTTCCCCAGACTGAGAAATACTGGATGCATGCTCCCATACTGTCCTCGCTCCTCGCTCTGAAGGAACTGTGTAGAGCAGAGGCAGCAGTTGTGGGGATGAAAAGAGAAAGATGCAGTTATAGAGAATGATGTTGGAGTGAGCTCTTGTAGCGAACATCTTTGTAAGTCAGCAAGTCAAACGGAGGCCAGGAGGACATTTCCTTCCTCATCTCTGGGATCCCAGGAGAGAACGGCAGAGGCTTACATTGTGCATTGAATAAAAGCTGCCAGATTTAATAAAGAAAAATACAGTAAACCGGGGGCTGGACTGATGGCTTGGCAGGTTAAGAGTGCTTGTCTCTCTTCCAGAGGACCTGAGTTCTATTCCCAGCAACCACATGGTGGCTCACAGCCTTCATAACTGCAGTTCCAGAGGACCAAATGTCCTATTCTGACCTCCATGGGCACCAGCTTGAAAGCAGTGAACATACATACATACATACATATACACACAGGCAAAACGCTCCTACACATAAAAGTGCTGCACAACCTTAATCCTGGCACTTGGGAGGCAGAGGCAGGTGGATTTCTGTGAGTTCAAGGCCAGCCTGGTCTACAGATGAGTTCCAGAGCTACACAGAGAAACCCTGTGATGAGAAAACAAGACCAAAAACTAAACAAACAAACAAAAAACCAAGTCAAACCAAACCAACCAACCAACCAACCAACCAACCAAACAAACAAACAAACAAAAAAAAAAACCCCCAAACCAACCAATTAACAAAAACCAACACTAAAATAAGTGGGAAAGGAATGGGGGACAGTAATGTCACAACACCTTTGTATCTATAGATTGGTTCAAGTTAGGCAAGTAGTTGAGATGCTACAACCCTGTTTTGCTAATTCAAGTTAGGCTTCTGTTCATTAGACATCAAAGCTTTCTCACACGGGCTGGAGGTTTGGCTCAGCGGTTAAGAGCACTGACTGCTCTTCCAGAGGACCTGGGTTCAATTCCCAGCACCCAGATGGCAATTAACAACTGTCTCTAACTCCAAAATCTGACACCTTCACATAGACATATGTGCAGGCAAGGCACCAATGCAAATAAAATAAAAATTAATAAATTAAAAAAAAGTTTTTGCACATACAATCAAATAACAATGTAGACTGTCTATTTCCCCTCTCAGGACACACGTGTCAGCTCGGCAGCACCCCACATCCCCTAGAGCCAGGCCATTCTTACTACTCTTGGATTCCACTCTCCTTATCGTCACTGCACCCATGTTATATTGTGACTAACCCTGATGCCCATCCAGTTATCCCCACTGCAGCTATGGGCCCCAGCATGGCAGTGGTCCCCACAGGAATTCCTGACATATGGGGAGAGGCCACAATGTTCCCAACTGATGCTGGGGACCCACTGGAAAAAAAAATCTCACAGTCATGGTAAGAGCAGTGTCCTCTAGCCCACCCAGCATAGATGAGCAGACCTACTGGGATACATCTAGTGTAACATGCCAGTCCCACTGAGCCCCTGGTCACTTTCCTCTGTGACGCCAAAGCAGCTCTGGGCTTCAACTTTAACGTCACTCACCTCCTGGACTGGGTTTCAGCCGACCAGCCAAACTGCCCGCGCCTCTCTAACCACTTTACCACCCTTTGAGCTACCCCACGGAGTTCAGAATCTCTGCTTAGTTGTCTCAATAACAAATCCAACCCATCCAGTTTGATTCCTCTGACGATTGTCCCACATTTCACGTCCACCCCACACATGCACTCCGAACTTCAGTCCCTATTACTTTGACATTTTGTAGGTTTTTCACGATGCAATTCAATTCATGGGGCGTGTTTTGTAGCTCACCTTGGGGCTTGCTAGGATCTGCATCTCCTTAAAGGGTTGGGGTGGGCTAGAAGGCGAATCAGCAGTGTCTCACAAGGCAAGACCAACGTCTTTCTTCTTTCCCTGTTTCTACTTCCCCTTGGATTACCTCGGTAGTTGTACTGGATTTGGTTTTGACTTTGACATTGTCCTTATATATTCATATCCCCCTTCTCAGGGTTACCAGTGCCCATGGAGTCCCAAAATAACACTGACAAATAATTTTGTATAATTAAAGACATTCTACTCCCAAACATTACCGATTCTTCTTTTGTTTCTCTTTTTATTAAAAGCAAAGCCAAGCCGTTTTTCTTAAAGTAATCTGAAGATTTTACATGGAGGATTAAAGAAATGAGTAACTGTTGTAAGTCCAGGGTCATTTCTTATCACATCCACACACCACATAAAATCATCTTGGAGACCACCAGTGACCCCTGGCCCACATCTGAGAAACATGAACATTATGTACACGTGTGCTTTTTGGGGTGGTATGGGGAGGGATGGGGCAAGCCTTGGAGTTGGAAAAACCCAACTGTGAATCTCTGGGTACAGAGCGCTAGCGCACACCTTCGCAGCATTGACATGAGGAGGGAAGATCTGGAAGGAGGACACGCGGAGCTCCCAGGTGCCGCACAGCACAGCTGTTCTCCGATTCTGGTGAAACTGTGGTGCTAACTCCACCTTAGCTGTACTTCAGATCACAGAAGGGCTTCGGAAGAATACAAGTGTTCCGCTCCCTCTCAGGAGCTCCTAACTCAGTTGGTCAGGGGTAGGGGTTCCGGCATTGTGATTGCTTAAGAACGACTCTTCTCCCTGGTGGTTTTAATTTGCAGCCCGGGCTGGGAAAGCCGGAGATTTGACCCTTCGCTCTTACTGCAGGTCAGGTTTTGCAGATTAGCTAGCTGCCATTTGGGAAAGCTGGCATAAGCTCAGAGAAGTTTTAATTGAGCAAAAGGGATTCTGGAAAAGAGAAGTGTCCCCATAGGGTTCTGGGCACTGTCAGGCCCTTGCCTGAACAGGAAGCTGCATTAAACGGCTGGAGCCCAAAGCATACCCAAGGGCTCCTTGATCTGCCAGGACACTGGCAAAATCACTTCTCATCACAAGAGAAGAGTTTGTTGACCATAGACATAGTATTTCTGGTTTCCAGACCTATGATGGTGCTCTTCTGAGGTTTGAGGCAACAAATAAGTAACCAAATCCCAAAGCCATTCTGACCCCAGGAGCTCTCCTTAAAGCAAAAAGAGAACAGAGAAAAACCTGCAGGCCTGCTAGAGGGCGGGCCAGCCGAGGGCGGGGCCAGCCGGAGGTGTCTAGAGAGCAACCAGATTGGATTGGTTACACTTTATCATTGATGTTCTTGTATAATACTGTGCCTCAATTCATCCATACCTTTCTGGTTTTAGCTTTTAAATGGTTCAGAGGTGCCACCACCATCCGGCTGTAACTCAGCTTTTTAAACTGTCAACCCTAAAACCGGCAGCACCAGGCCGGAGTCTGGGAGGTGTCATTTCTGGGAGCAGGGAGTCAGTGTCCTGGATAAAAGAGTGAATGAATTTCTCTAAAGAAACCGCATTGTAAGTGCTTAAGCATGGGGGACACCATGGTGCTGGTTTGACTAGATCATTTATAACTGGGTCTTTGGGGCCTCCCATGGTGGGAGATCCTGGGGCCCTTGTCTACAGCTCTGTACCCCTCCTGGGCTCTGGTTTCTTCTGTTGGTGTGCAAAGCCTGGTGAAATCATGGCTGCCAGATAGAGACGGCAGAACTGTATGTACAGAGGGCAAGTTCTGGCCCTTGCTGTGGTAGGGCTCTGAGTAAAGTCCTCACCCCTCTCTGCCCTGTTCTCTCTGCATAAGGATATAGGGGCCCATGGCTCTCTTGAGAAGCCTGTACCCACTCTAGGACATGTAATATATCCTTTTCTTAATTCCTCTTTCCTTCCTCTCCCTCCTTCCCTCCCTCTCCCCTTTCCTTTCTCTCTCTCTCTCTCTCTCTCTCTCCCCCTCTCCCTCTCCCCCTCCCCCTCCCCTTTCCTTTCTCCCTCCCTCCCTTCCTCCCCTTTCCTTTCTCTCTCTCTCCCATGCTTCAATCTACATTAACCCTCCCTTTTCAAAACAAACGAACAATAAAATAAAATAAAATAAAATAAAACAAAATAAAAACCTTCCTTGCCAGGACTGATGAATCAGGCCTGTAGTCCCAGCTACTCTGTATGCTGAGGCAGGAGGATCCCAAGTTGAAAGCCTGTCTGGGCTACAGAATGAGTTCAAGCCCAGCCTGGGTAACTTAGAGTTTGCCTCAAAACTAATCAAACAGGTAGCAAAAGTGTTGGATGTATATATATGAGTGGTAGAGAATTTGTCTCTGTTATTGAACATGAGTGGTAGAGTGGGAGAGCATTTGCCTAGCTTTCCTGAGGCCCTAGGTTCGATCCCCACTGCTGCAGAACAAAAACAGAACAAGGAGAAGGGTGAAAATGTTGCATAGAGTTTTAAGGGGGACGGTGGCACGTCAAAGGTGTACCTTCTCTCCTGGACATCCTGCGTTCCCTTGGAAGGCACACTCCTTCCCAGGTGTGAGCAGTGAGGGGTGAGGGGTCTATCTGACGTAGACTTGCCACTTGGAGCCCATGTGAAGGCAGGGAAAGGGGAGAGCCACAACCCAAAAGCTTCTTTAATGTCTCTTCCAACTCAGAGTTGTTGGAACTGCAGAGTGTCGCCTTTTGGGGCCTCGTTTGTGAAGCAGACACAAAGACTTTGGATTCTTAGAATGCTGCACTTTGAAGAAGACCAATCAAAATACACCCAGGCTTCAGACGGAAAAGTTCCCCAATAAATACACCAGGATTTCATCTTAACACAGGTCATTTGTTCACAGAGCAAGGCTGCACAAGGAGGTGGGCCCCTCAGAGCCCCTTGCCTGATCATTTGGTTACAGATGGACTAAAGACTCATCTAATCTCACCTATTCAGCCTTTGCCCAGCTGTGACTAACATACAGGTAGGTTAACATGGCACAGCTGTGCAAACACCCACACACATCTATCAATTCTAAACCATTTTATACGTGGGGAGGGCTGTCATCAGGATGAGTGAAGAGGGGTGGGAGGTTATGTATATGAATGACTGGTAAGTTGTAAGAGAGTTACTGATCAGAAGAGGGATGAATGTGAACAATGGACCAAAATCACAGGGCGTGGCTTCCTGTTACATTAATAATTTGAAAGAAAAAAAATCAATGAAATCTTAGTGACAAGAAACTCACCATTGCTGTTATTTCAACCTTAATATTCCAAAAAAAAAAGCCAAGAAAATATTAATGTTAGGATTCTTTTCCTATTTTGTGCTGAATATTGGGTGGGTTTTCCTTTGCGTATTATAAAATACAATCAGTCTAACTTTCCTGTAAAGATTTAAAGAGTCATACAAAGAATGGGACATGAATCTTTCAGCTCTCTGTTCCAATCAAGAATATAGACTTTTCCAGACTGGAGAGGGAGAGGGCTCAGTGGTTAAGAGCACTAGCCCCAGCCTGGGGTTCAGTTCCTAGCACCCACGTGGTCGCTCACAACCATCAGCAACTCCAGTCTCCAGGGATCTTGTGCTTTTTTCTGGTCTCTTCAGTCCCCAGACACACGGTGCACAGACAAAATACCCATATACATAAAAATAATAATAATAAATGAATTTAAGTGGAGCATGGTGGTGCACATCTTTAATCCCAGCACTTGGGAGGCAGAGGCAGGTGGATCTCTGAGTTCAAGGCCAGCCTGTTCTACAGATTGAGTTCTAGGACAGCCAGGGTCACACAGAGAAACCCTGTCTAAGAAAAACAAAAAGAAGAATTTAAGAGTTTGGATTGACAAAATGGCTCAAAGGGTAAAGGCACTTCCCATGTAACCCAGTGACCTAAGTTCAGTTTCTGGGACCCAGTGGAAGAAGAGAACCGATGCCATCAGTTTCCTCTCTGGCGCCCACAAGTGCTGTGTGGCATGCAAGTACCACATAAGTAAGTCAGGTAATAATAATAAACGAGAAAAGAGTCTCTCTAAAGCAAAAAGCAGATTCCATTTCTCCAGGATGGCATGAACCACTAAGTCTCTTTACCTTGTTTTCTTACAGTCTGATGCGAGGCTAACAAAAATCCAATATAGAAAGAATGCCAAAAGGCTGACTCCCCACCCCTTTCTGTCTCTGGACTCTGAGAGTCTCACCAAAGGAGCCATCGACTTTCTTTACCATGTCACAAAAGGCAAGCCAAGCTTAACCGAAGGAAATTCTCACTGGTGTTCTCAACTTCTCTGAAAACTGGTATCCATGTGTCACACAAGTGATTTAGGCCTTGACAGGGAAATTAATCATTGTCTTAAGTGTCTTTGCTCTGACTCTATGTGCTGACAAACATGAGCTGTCTTGGCCACTAAACTAACACTAAGACTAAAAATCCTAGTGTGATTTAATTTTAAGTTGCCAAGCGCACCTCTTCCCAGGGATTACATTCAGTGGTCCTTAGCTCTTGACCCCTGCAGGAAACATTCAGGGACTTGACTGTCTGGGCATAGTCAACTAAAATATTAACAACAGAAAGTAGGTAGCATTTATTTGGCAATATAGAGAAAATCGTATTATCAGCAACTCTCTGATGGAGTGATCTTGGCCATCCGTGATGAGGCTGGGAAGCGGGCCACCAGCTCTGAAAGGGTGGAAGGCCCTGGCTCACTTGGCACTTTCTCACTCCCAGCTCTCACCAGCCTCTCCTCCTGCATGAGACAGGGACCCAGCAGAGAGGGGTTAAATGCGCCGAGGAGCCTGTCCAGCCAGGGGTCATTGGCAATCAAGGACCAGCATTAAAAGGCAGCAGGAGGCTAAGGGTCTGTGACAAGCTTGGCTCAGGCACCATCTGGAAGGATAGAGGCTGTGAAAACTGGACTCATGCTTGCACACACACACACACACACACACACACCCCAAAGATGCAAACACTAAGAGTTACACTTTCTTCAACACAAGTCCTTCATTGAACGTTATATTATTTTCAAAGTATTCTGTTTTTGAGAGGAGGCCTGGCCAGCTACGTTCCTAGGTCAACTCTTTTCCTTGGTCGGTTGTTGGAGTCTGGTTTGGGACGAGCCTAGGATCAAGTTAGTAGACAGGAAACTTGATTTAGGGGGTGGGAGGAAGAGAGAGAGAGAGAGAGAGAGAGACAGGTTGGTTGAATAATGAGGCAACTGGCATGTGTGAGGCCTGACACTGGGCATGACTCCCATAAGATAACACATATGTGACTATATCTCATATGTCACAATACAGTTGGGGCTAAAAGGAGAACAGTTTTACTTGGGACACCCTTCCGGTGATCGTTTAAAGTTTACATTGTAAACTAAGCCATGGGTGGCAGGCAATCCACACAGGAGATGGCAGTCATAGGTGTTGCATTTCTTGTCACTAGCTTGCTTTATATTGTTGATTAAATTGTTTTATTTATTTATTGTTTCTAATCTTAGACTTGTGGATCTCTCATCTTACCCCTTTATCTATAAATATGTAAGAGGGAAAATACTTTAAAATACAATTTTCTTTTGATCACAAATGGTTTGATCACAGAAACATAGGGATGCCCTGTAATGTTGTCTTTAAGGTGTAATAGGATCCTAATTTAGACAAACCCCTGATCTCATTGTGAGAACTGTTGATATTATAGTTGAATTCATGAAAAGATTTTGTGCACACCAGTTCATTTGTTTTAGTGTTATTCTTCAGCCTATTTTTTTTTTTTATTCTGATACCAAAACAGCCAACATAAGGAAAAAGACCCAGGGTTGTGTTTGTTTTGGGGTGGGAAAAACACTTTTCTTCTAAGACTGCCTTTCTGAAACTTTCAGCAAATTTTGAGATCTTGGGTAAAGAAAACACACACACACACACACACACACACACACACACACACACACACACACTGCCCAAGGAAGGGGTATTAATGTAATTTGTATAAATGTATGACCATATATCTATGTTGCTTGCATCTCATACTATATGAAACTGTTAGCAGGGTCTTGCAGTAAGGCTTGTGAGAAAAATGTAGTTTTCATTATATTCTTTTTTGGGTAGCTTGAATGTTTTGTTCATTTTAAAGACATGTACATGTATTTTGGTACACCACATTTACTTTCTATAGAGCTGGGGGTTCAAGGGAGAATGTTAAGCATGCTAAGCATTCCCCGTACCCATAAACTGTGTTTTCAGTGCCCAGTTTTCTATGTAAAACAAACCTATGGGCTGCCTTACTAGGGAGTCGTTCTTGCCATCCTACACATTTGTGACAACCTTTGTCCTGGACTGCCTTTTAAAACCATCTCTACAGTGAACACCCTGGGAGGGTAGAACTGTGTCTTCCCCCACTGGAGAGGGTGGAGCCATTTTTGACTGGGTTGTAAAGAAAATGTCTCCTTCCAGTCTATGCTGATTTACTTATGTGGTAGTTTGGATGGGAATGGCCCTCATAGGCTGGTGTATTTGATTCTTGGTCCCTTCTATCTGCCACTCGCTCACTTCTGGGAGTTGTAGACTACTTGGATCAGAGACTTTGTCTCTTCACTGTGATAATAACATCTTTGCAGAGTACATTTCCATCTTTATCTCCATATACCAAGAAATATATACGCAACCTTTCCAATGTACATTACTCATTAACTAGAAAAGCATCTTACATCAGAACATGAGGTCCAGACTTTATCCACAGTCCCCCCAGAGTGTAGAGTTATGAAGCCACTCTGCAAAATTAGTATTTAAAAGTTCTCAAATGATAAGAAGCCCCATGTACTGCTTATTTTTTCCTGAGTACGCTTTAATAACAGCGAGTCATAAGCCATTCGTCCTGAATACATCCACGAATTAGGATGTAGCTGGGTAGCTGTTGTTCTGGTCATTTGAGAGCACTCCCACAGTTAGCATTGTTCCATCTTTTCCATCTTTATTTTTTTTCCCCTCAGATACAAAGGTTCACATATTACAGGCTGGCTTGGAACTTTGTATGTAGCCAAGGATGACCTCAAACTCCAGATTTACCTGCTTCTACTTCCAGAGCGCAAGGATAGCACTCACTGGGGATGGAACCCAGGGCCTCACACATGCTAGGCTAGCACTCTACTGACTGAGCTCACCCCACCCCCACCCCGCTCTGTCATATCTGCTACTGATAGCATTCTGTCGTCTGGTCTAGACCTTGATAGGAAATGGTTTAGTTCTCTACTGCATCAGTTTTGTCCACAGAGCCTCAGAGTTTTTATATAAGCAGAGATCATGTTTTGACCTTTTCTGTGAATTAGCTACATTCAGGAATTAAGCATGACAAATAGGCTGGAAATGGAAGTTCTTGGGTAGATATTGGTCATCGTGTCTAGCCTAACATCTCTGCTTATCTGTTGGAGCAGGGACACAGTTCAAGCATTTAGATAGATGTGGGAAGTCCCTTCTCTCTGCCCCCTCGAATCAAGCTGGATATGAAGCCCAGGCCCAGCCCAGCAGGGCCCCTTTTCTGCCTTTAGTAGTTATCAGAAGAGTGGACACAGAACCCAAGTGAACTGGAGTCTGCTAGGAGTTGGGAGATACAGACCCTGTGAGGACAGCCCCTGTCCTTAGGCATCCTGAGTGCCTCTTTGTGATCTGGGCTCAGGGTTGGCAGTGCCACTCTGCTAGAACTGAGAATGCCAGATGCTGAGTAAGCAGTGTGGAGCCACACAGAAAGAGTGGCTTAAAGGTATTGGTGGAATGCCTACAAATTGTGTTCTGGCCTGAGCTAGTTTGAGGGAGGTTTCTGGTTCTTGTGGTTAAGTGAGTCTATAAAGGAGTAACTTACATAGGTAATGCCCTTGCCAATCATCAGCAAAGTCACTCCACATCTGTACAGTGGGGGACACACCAGGGACTTTGTCAGCTGTGCCTAAGCCTCTGAGATGGCCTGTCTTAGATGGTGTATTGTGCATGCCATTGTGTCCATTTAAACCTCTAGTAAGCCAATGCATGCAGGTTCCTAAAGGAATCTCTGCTCGTACCGCGCGTGTGTGTGTGTGTGTGTGTGTGTGTGTGTGTGTGTGTGTGTGCATTTCAATAATTTAATATCAGCTACAAGTAAAACAAGCTAAGTGTGCCAGCGTAGCTTGTGAGGCATCCACTTCTGACGAATGAAGTAAACAGTGGCATTTGTGAGGAAGCACAAGCCAGAACTCAGCAAGCACGTGGCTGATTTCCCACCTACATCAGAAGGAACATGAAAGAGCAGTTCTTAATTACAACCACATATTAGCTCTGGCCCCTGGGAACTCATCATTCCATCTCAAGGTCTATATTTATGAAAATTTAAGCAATGTCTTAAAACATGTTAATTTGTTCTTTGTTTATTGCTTTCCCTGACAGATTAATTTATTCCAAGGGACTTTGGTTCTCAAGCGCTAATATATTGATCGGGCCCTTGTACGACACAGCTAACAGCCCGGGGAGGAGATTCCGATGGAAAAACAAAAGTCTTTCTTGTAGTTTTCCTTAGGTAATTAAGTTTGTATTGTGGGCCCTGGCATGCTTCCAGTTTTCTCCGGATTTGCATTTCTGACTTTTAGATCAATGGCTAATTTCATGAAAGGCAAGGAATGCTGGGAATGTAGACAAAGACACAGACACACAGACTCACAGGCATGCAGACACACAGATACACACAGACACACACAGACACACATACACACACATTTGGGGCCTGAATGAATCGTCAGCTTGTCTACACACTGAGGCCAAGAGAAAAATTCAACACCTTTTTTTCCTACTTGGGTTATGGCTTTCCAACATAAAGGAGTTTGGACAATTTCCACATAAAGGACATTTAGACAGGAGGACGAGTCTATGCTAGAAGTGGTAAGGGATCCCACGGACTCTTGAAGAAAAGGAAAGTGAGTGGGAAACCCTGCTTACTGTTGATGGAAGCTTCTGGTGACCTTTGGCTCTCTCCATCTTATACAGCCCCACTGAGAAGCCAAAGTGTCATTATTTTCATGTCTATTAACTGATCATTTGTTCCTGTGTAACTCACAACTAGAGTGAGAAGTCGGACTCATTTGCATACTACAGATACCCGTATCTTGTGGAAGAGAAAGTACCCTTAGGATGTAGGCAATGAAATGAGAGGATTAATTCAGTGAGTTAGAGAACCTTCTGAAATGTACCTGCCCCACATTTTAGACAACCTTGTGACATCCTTGGATTCTTGTTCATAGGAAGCTTTGAAAGTCAGAGTTTTGCCATAGAGCATCAGCAGGCAGTACCCTGTGAAGGTATTTGCCTTTCACAAACCGATCCACAGCAGCAAGCAAAGCGGAGAGAGTTCTGTCACTTTAGAATTCCTGGACTGGGGATTTAGCTCAGTGGTAGAGCGCTTGCCTAGCAAGCACAAGGCCCTGGGTTCGATCCTCAGCTCAAAAAAAAAAAAAAACCCTCAAAAAACAAAAAACCAAAACAACCCCCCCCCCCAAAAAAACAAAACAAAACAAAACAAAAAAATAGAATTCCTGGCATCTGTAAGATTTGTTCATTTACCTAGAGCTTGTAGTGGATCAAAACAAAACAAAACAAAACAACTCCCCAAACCTTACACTGTTATTTACAACATTCAGAACACACAAAGAGCATAATGTGGGTACAGTTACTACCAAATGCTGCATTTACAAACAGGCTAAGAGGGGCAAGCCTTGTCCTACTTATTCCTAGGCCACCTACCTGAAATGTGTGCAATGCCATCAGGTGAAAATAGCCACAAAACAGTAACTTGGTAAACTATATTCCTTTTACGTGAAATATCTGTATCAACCCTAAATCACAGTCCCCAGTGGGCTGAACCCAGGAGCAGACATTTCTTTGTCCAGTGACATGTGGTGTTGCTCATTAATGTCTCTCTAGAAACTGATACATGGAAGATATTTGGTTGCTAACGAATATTGCCCAGAATTAGTAGTGTGTGTGTGTGCTGCTAGGCAGACACTAGAATGTCTTTCCCAAGTTTTCCAGAACTCCCAGTGAGGATATAGGTAGAAGTTACCCTGTCAGCCTGGGTCCTGAGAGAAGGTGAGGGAAGAGCCATAGGTGGGTGGGGAGACACTATGGCTGTATGCACTGAGCTGGAGGGACTATTTGTTTCTGTCATCACCTAATCTGTCCCAGTTGACATAATATCCCACACTAACCAGATACACCTTGACTATTATTAGTCTGTGCTTTACAAATAGCATCATTTGATAGTAACAAACTAACAGCAAATCTCATATACTTAAATAAAACTGAGAAAATAGGAATATAAATATAAATTTCTACTCATGAACGCTTCCCCTTCTGCGGTGGTTTGAAAGAAAATGGCCCCCAAAGGGAATGGCACTATTAGGAGATGTGGCCTTGCTGGAGGAAGTGTGTCACCGTGGGGGCAGGCATCAAGGTCTCTTTTGCTCAAGCTGCCCTCAGTGTGACAGTTGACTTCCTGTTGCCTGCAAGATGTAGCACTCTCAGCTCCAGCACCACATCTGCCTGCACAACACACCATCATGCTCCCCGTCATGATGATAACGGACTGAACCTCTGAGACTGTAAGTGAGCCACCCCAATGAAATGTTTTCTTTATAAGAGTTGCTATGGTCATGGTGTCTCTTCACAGCAATAGCAAACCCTAACTAAGCCACCTTCTAAGCTATGATTGCTTATTAAGAGAATAGTAACTGTATCACTTTCATTTTTATAGAGAAGATCATGATGGAGCTAGAAAATTGGTTGTGAAAACACACATTCCTAACCCCTGAGCAGTTCTCATGATCAGCTGAGTGCTTCCCATGTGTCAGTTTCTAAAGAGGTATTGGTGAGCAGGACGCACATAGCCTACACCATCCTGGAGAATTCCTTTCCTCTATGATAGAATTCAACTGTAAACACTGCAATTATTACAAATCATGATGAGTGTACAGACAGGAAACAAAGAGGTCAGTGTACATCAGAATTACAGAGGAGTGGGAAACAGATGGTCTCTCTGTGCGGTGACAAACTGAGACTTAAAGAACCATGAGATCCAGCCTATGAAGATTGAGGAAAGTGGGCACAGGGAACATTCCAGGCTGAGGGAACAGCATATGCAAAGGCCACATCTATGTCCTTGAGGCAATCAGCCCTGGCCAGTGTAGCTGAACTGTAGTAAGAGGAGGTTTTGAGAAAAAGGCCTTAGAGCAGTGGTTCTCAACCTTCCTAATGCTGTGACCCTTTAATACAGTTCCTCGTATTGTGGTGACCCCAACCTTAAAATTATTTCATTACTACTACACAACTATAATTTTGCTATTATTAATTATGATAATGTAAATATCTGATATGCTGAGTATCTGATATGCGACCTCTGTGGAAGGTCATTTGATTCCTCCAAAGACTGAGAACCATGGTTAGAGAGAGTTTGGATGTTCTTTTAAGCCAATGGGAAGTCATTGAGAAGGAATGGGAAGAAACCTGTCATGAGGCAGTTTTCTCTGATCAAAGTCCCCACCATGCAGGGGAATAAGAACAGGAGGGATCACATAAATGCTAGCTCATGAAGCCAGAACTCAAGAGACCGAGGCAGGAGGGTCACCATGAGTGTGAAGCTAATCTGAAGTTCCAGGCTGATCTAGACAACAGAGTGATACCCTGAGTCAGAAACAAAAACAAGAGTGAGGAAAGCAGAAGCAGAGAAAGAGATACATACAGGAAGTCAGAAAAAGAGCTTGGTGGACTCAGAGGAGATGGTCAAGAATGGCTCCCAAGAGCCAGCAAGACAGCTTAGTGGGTAAGGGTGTTTGCTGCCAAGTCTGATGACCCGAGTTTGATCCACAGAACCCATGCAGTGGAAGGAGAGTGGAACTGCCACAAGGTGTCCTCCGACTCCAAATGTATGCTGTGGTATGTGTTTGTCCCCCCCAACCATATACACATATGTTGTAGAATATTATTTTAAGATGTGTTACATTTATTTATGCTCTGGAAAAACTTTTAATGATGCAAAGATGTGTTACATTCTTTTGTGTTGCATTTGTTTAACTCTGTGAAGCTGTGTTACTATGCCTGTCTAAAACACCTGATAGTCTAATAAAGAGCTGAATGGCTAATAGCAAGGCAAGAGAAAGGATAGGTGGGGCTGGCAGGCAGAGAGGATAAATAGAAGGAGAAATCTGGGAGGGAGAGAAGAAGGAGCAACAAAAAGAGGAGAGGAGGATGTCAGGGGCCAGCCACCCAGCCACATAGCCAGCCACGGAGTAAGAGTGAAAGTAAGATATACAGAAGTAAGAAAAGGAAAAAGCCCAGAGGCAAAAGGTAGATGGGTTAAGTTAAGAAAAGCTGGCTGGAAATTAGCCAAGCTAAGGCAGGGCATTAATAAGAAAAAGCCTCTGTGTATTTATGTGGGAGCTGGGTGATGGCCCCCCCAAAAGAGTAGAAAAAACAACTAACAACATTTTGGTGCCCAATGTGAGGTGCCAATTGTTGTTAACTGTTTTTTTTTTTTTTTTTTATTTCCAGTGGCTGCCCCTTAAGCAACAGCTGTCCTAATCAGAAATTGCATCTCTGCTACTGCCAGCAGTGGTTAGGCCACAAGGGCCGCAGCCCGAGGGGATTCTGTTCCCTCAGGCACCGACTTTTTCAAAGCTACTAAGGGAAACTTTATCTAGATCTCTATCCCTCTATAGAACTCACAGTTCAAAGGCTGAGGTGGGATTCTGCTGCTCAGAGAGACTGAATAGCAAATAGCTTCTAACCTTCTCCCTTTGCTGGCTCGTCCAAAAAACACAACCATCCTTCTGCTTCATCCCCACTTAAGAACCCTGGCTACACATGGTTCCTGCTACCACTTCCTGTCAGCTACTTGCTGACTCAGCCTCCTGCTCGCAGGTTAATTTTACTTAATCAAACAAATGCAACACATCTTAAAATAATATTCTACACAATAAAATTAAATTAATGTTTTTTAAAAATGGCTCCCAGACTTCTGCCTTATATTCTTGGGTGGCTGTGAATACCATTTTGTGAAACAGAGAAGATTTAGATGGGGAGTGAGTCTTATAGGATGGTGAGTGAATGGCTAAAGATGCTCCATTTTATACTAGGCATCCATCTTGGTAC